>JAZGTJ010007419.1:0-22881 GCA_036877575.1 Botia almorhae
ACATAACATAACATAACATAACATAACATAACATAACATATATAATAATTTGAAATTCAAATGAAACAAAAATAACTAAACTACATTTAAAATCCAAAACTATAATAGCCTTGCATCCTATTCATTTGTGGATGTTTTAAATAGCTTGTTAAAATTTTAATTTCATCCTAATATTTTTCATTAGTTCGTTTTTTTTAATAATTTTGAGTGACAGAGATCATATTTAATTTAACAAGGTCTGGTTTTTGACAGTAAGACAAAATAATGGAATGATTTAAATCAGAATGACGAAAGGTGTGCATGCAAATGCGGCTACGGAATAACATTAATTCAAAAACTAGTTTTAAATTAAAGTATTTTTTAACATCTATAAATTGTGTTCAATATTAATTTAATCAAATAACTATGTTGGGGGGTTGCATGTTTTTTCTTACATGTAATGGGGGGCTTTAAGGACAAAAGTTTGGGAACCACTGGCTTAAGGGTAAGCACACACAAAGCTATTGAGCATCTGTCAGACAACATTGAGCTGTCTTTGAGCATCGGTCGGGCTATTTTTTGTATGTGCAGCTCCATTTGCTTATCTGTGGTTTTTCAGCTGACTCTGCAAACTGAACTGGCGTTTGAATTTGTTGGTGAGTCAGTTAAAACCTGACCAAACAGCTGAAAACCTCTACACAACTAATTACACTGCATTAAAAAAAACTTACTAAACTAACAACAAAGGACACACCACCTACATACACCTCAGTAAACAATATGAGATGAAACATATAGAAACTGATTCAATTATTTTATGATTTTATTAATAACTGTTATAGTTTCAGACATACTGTCAAATATAGCTTAATATAGCTTACTAAACTAATAAATGACTAAATAATGAATAAATAAATTAAACTGAAAGATCTAAGGATCTGAGTTTCCCAAAACTGTTCTTAAAGATGTAACTAAAAGTGTGACTTTTTATTTTTTTTTACATTAATTTAATTTTTAGATTATTATTGCTATACTTTGCTATTTTAATTTAATCTTAGGCTGTATATTGTTTGAGTTAAGGGTAAAATAAGGGTAGGTCTACAATTGTGGGGCAGCCGTGGCCTAATGGTTAGAGAGTCAGACTTGTAACCCAAAGGTTGTAGGTTCGAGTCTCAGGTCCGGCAGGGATTGTAGGTGGAGATTGTGAATTACCAGCACTCTCTCCACCCTCAATACCACAACTGAGGCGAGACCCTTGAGCAAGGCACCGAATCCCCAACTGCTCCCCGGGCGCCGCAGCAATGGCTGCCCACTGCTCCGGGTGTGTGTTCACGGTGTGTGTGTTCACTACTGTGTGTGTGCACACTTGGATGGGTTAAATGCAGAGCACAATTTCCGAGTATGGGTCACCATACTTGGCCTCACGTCCATTAAATGAAGGCTTTTAATAAAGACAGAAAAAACAGTCATTTTCACTGTCTTTGCTTGGTACAATTACACTGGTTAAATTGTTCATAAACATCTGATGCATGTGGGATGGCAGATGTTAAACTATTCTGTTAAACTATTATTTTAAAACAAAATCATGAAATGCTGAAAAATACAGGGTAGGTAAAAGGTAATTAGGCATAAAAATGGTAATAAATTCCATATTTCTAATACAAATTTATTGAAACAAATTGTACTTGTACTTTATTACATGGGAAAATGAAAGCAAATCTTTAAATTTCAACAGAAGCACCGGTTGGCGTCAACCAGTTTCCTCAAACAGCCGGGGATGGTAGGCACAATCTTCTGTAGGAAGTCGCTATTGGATATTGCTAGGAACCTATTAACTATATATTTCCTTAGAACTCTAAAACTGGCCAAAAATATTCCATAACCAGCTGTTAGTTTCTTGAGAAATACTTGACAAGCCTCAAGAAATTATAAACTCAATTGTTTTAAAAAACAAAAGGACTTAAAAGACAAAAATGGATAGAAAGATAGGAAAAAGAGGTACTGTGCTTACCCTAATTTTACTTAACTTCATCTGGATCTTTTTGGACACAAAGTCCACCCAGTGCCTTTCCCTGAGAAAATCCCAAGCAATGCGACCTATGACTGCATTAAGCCAAGAAACAGAATCATCCTCATTCACAGGGCTGCTTGGTAACTGTTTATGAAAGTCAGAAACAGGTAACAGTTATGGTTAGCTAGACAGGAAAGTACATAAACATGTATAAACAAAACACACACAAAGCAAAACCTTTTTGCCCACTTCAGGGCTACCATGTGGACTCTGCACTGGGCTGGTTGCAGGACTGTGGGCTGTCTGTGGTGATATGTAATTGGCCATATAGAGGTTGTAGTCCATGAGGGGTTTATTTTTGGCACTCACTGGAAGTTCTTTCTGTCTGAGCTGAGAGCAAAGCAACTCATCCAGGCTTCCTCGGCTACTACTGCGACTGTGTGACAGTGGCAGAGCTACAGAGAAAACAATTACGACATGCCTGTTAACATAAATCATAAACAGAATAATGTACGGGTAGATACATGTACTGTACAGGTAGATAAATGTTGTAATCTTGGTAACTGTAACTGTGTATAACTGATGTTATTGCCTCCTTATAATTTATCTCTTTATTGTTTTCCTAACCTTGTAAGTCGATTTAGATTTAAAAGTGCCTGCTAATGTGTATGACTTAAAGGGATATTCCATTGGAAAATAAAAAATAAACCCATAAATTGCCATGTTTTAGGACATGCTCATCAGTCTCATCATATTAGTACACGGTGACAATAAACAGAGAAAAACAATAAACAATGATCAAGTGATATATATAGAAAAGCTAAACAGGGAAGCAAATGAGTGGTACTTAAAAAAATTCTAAAAAAAAGGAAATTAACAGGCTGGATCCATAAGAACACAAAGAGTTTACTTATAGCCTTGTTACCGGAGTTTTTAATACTTGAATGTTACACCTGTTGTATTTACACTATAGTAACACTGGACTCTCAAATTCAATGTTTTTATTTTTAGTTTATATTAAATTGTTCCTTAATGCCTTGTTATCTGTGCTCCTAACACTTTATGATTATGCAGCTGCTTTACAACTTGCACCTGTTGTATTTGCATTACAGTACTGCAATTTTACTTTTAGTTGCAATGTTTTTTTCTATTTCTTGCTTTTTCCAATTAACTGGTTTTGATGCACAGATAAAACCAACAGTTTTAGTACTTTTTGCCATTTATTATGGTACAATGACGGATGACAAATGTGACTTTGCAGGGGTTTTTTTGGGTCTCAGCTAATAACTTTGACTACTTGTCAGTGTTGGGTGCCGGGTCCTTGGGTTAAGGTGGACATTTACATTTAGTCATTTTGCTGACGCTTTAATCCAAAGCGACTTACAAATGAGGACAAGGAAGCAACTTCAATTACAATAAGAGGCAACAGTGAATAAGTGGACCCATGAAGACCTCTAGTTTAGTGTAGTTTTTCATACAGATATTCAAATGTGCCGTATGTATTAATTTATAATGTAAACATTGCTAAATATACTCAAAATAGTAATCATTTTCTTTCACAAAAATATTGTTTCACTTCAGAAGGCATTTATTAACCCTCCGAGTTGTATGGATTACTTTATGATGGAAGCACTTTTTAAAGCTTCATAATCTTTAGCACACTTCATTGCCATTTTAAAGCTGGGACAAGCCAGCATATTATTTAATATAACTCTGATTCTGTTTGTCTGAAAGTCATATTTTTTATTTTCTGATGGAATATCCCTTTAATATGACTTGCAATATAGCACAAAAGTCATATGGACTATTTTTAAAGGTACTTGCTAGACCTTGACAAACACCACTGACCGTTTCATTCTTTAGAAAAGAACAGCTTAGACATTCTGTTAAAAATCTCTTTTTATGTTTCTCAGAAATAAAAAATCAGTAGGTAACAGAAATTTTTATTACTCTTTAACTTACAGCTTTTGCTTCTTAGAAGACTTGAGATCTTTTTTACTGCCTCAGACTTGTGCTTAGAGGCTAATAAGATCCTTCTAAACCATTCTTCTTTATCTCTTCCTGTTCGTCCAAATAGGTAAAGGGTGACAAAAGATTCGTCTATCTCTTCCTCTTTCGACATTTCTGAATTTTCTCCCTCTGCTTTAGATATAAAGTTATCCTGTTTACCCAGCTCAATGCAGATTGGGTACTTTTTGTTCCAAATGCGCTTTCTGGCAAGCTTTTGGGGAACCAAGAAAACCTGAAACATGTAACATGTTATAAATCAAAATTATTAGAGAATCATATATGATGCACACATGCATACAATATCTGCAATCCAATCCACCTTGCTGTTTGTCAGATTGTAGATTCTCTGACTTATAAATGTACTATCTGGTTTACGTTCACTGTAAGAGGCCCGGCGGGGGATATTCTTGTTGGGTTTAGAGAGACGCAGCATTGAGCCCTCCAGACGCACAAACACAGAACGAGTCAGAGTTGCATGATAAGTTTCTGGGTCATAGTCGTGAACCTCATTCATCCAGCCCTGCAAGAACATTATAAAGAATTAAATACATTGATAGTGTGACCACACATCAAGTATATTCATGATTCTACAGAGTATTGGTTTTATTTCAGTGATGCTTTAGTAGAAAAGTATCAATACTTTTAGCATAGCTAGCACTAAAGACTACAATAATAATTATAAAAATATAACTGTATAAACAATAACTAAAAATATAAAAATAAAAACTATACAAATATAATAATTAATAATAAAATAACAGTGAGGTTTTTTATTCATTCGCATTATAAACAAATGATAACCTGCTTTGACTTTCTGCATTCTATCAATGATGATGGTCAACCTACTTTGCATTCTATCAACCTATATTGTTTGCAAAATGCATACTAACCTTAAATACATCTGGCTCTTCGATATCCAGATGTGCCACATTGCAAAGTTCTTTCTGATATATATCTGTTCCTCTGGTCTGCTTGGGGCCTGCTAACCAGACAGCACCGATGGCTAACATAAACCCTAGCGCTACCCCCAAGAGCATACCACCCATGTAGGGGGACAAAGGCAGCACAAAGTATCCATAAACTATGACAGTCAAAGTCAATAAAGTTTTGTGTGGAATGCTTTGAGCTAGTTCTATATCTAGGTCTTCTTTACCAAGGATGTCTAAACTCTGATTACTTGCTTGGTTTATAGAATCATCTGTACAGTCACCCTCTGCTTCTGTGCAAGATTCAAACTCATCACTGTAAAGGTCACAAAACTCTTCATCCTCTTGTTTAGCCAGAGCTGACATAGAACACTTGTCCAAATCCAGAGATGTGAAGTTTGGTTTGGCAGTCCTGGAACGGTCTGCTGAGGCCAGCTCATCTATACCAGGAAAAGCACGCTCCTCTTCCACATCGCTTTTCTCCTCTTTGATACTGTAGCTTTTGTTACTTTCTAGGTCACCATTAAGGGTGGAAAAACTTCTCATCTCAGATACACTGGATGAAAGCGCTTTTGGCCTGTATATACTTGTACTTTCATCCCCAATTAATTTACTGATAAGATTTAAAGGGTCTGAGATGGCCTCAGACAGACGACGCTTAGTGTCTTCAAAACGTGCCTCTACCTCGGATACTGGTTGTCTGGTTGAGGGTAATGGTGGAGAGGGTACAGGTTTGGAGTCCCCAGGCTGAGTGAACTGCCTAAAGAGTAACCGTGACTCAGTTGAGCGGTTTGACCCTGAACAATCCTGAGAGGTGTCTGTAGACAATGACTTGACAAGACCTTTCAACAGCTTGTGATGTCGTGTAGATGGAGCAACAGGAATGCCCTCTCGTGGTTCAACATCAGTAGAAACAGACTTCATGAGGTTGAAGAAAGCCTTATTCATGGAGGGCAATGACACAGATTTGGTGGGGGAAGAATGGGTTGTGTTAGGAGGACCAGTGCCTTTTACAGCCACAGTAGAACCTAACTGAGCAGAAACACAGACATTTTCTTCCAGACAAGAAGGGTTGTGTTGACTTGAGATGGATGGAAATGTTTTAGATTCAACTGAAAGTACAGCAACATCACTGGCAGAATTAATTTCATTTTGATCAAGAATAAGATGCTCTTTGGCCTCCAATGCTGTTACAACCTCTTCACTGTCATTTGCCTGTGTGCTGTATAACTGCTCTTCCTCCTCCTCTTTACAGAGAGCAGAAAAATGAATGGTGAGGGTATTTTGGGACTGTGAATGCTGCACTTGCAGTTTATGGGTGGAAGACGTCCGTGAGGTGGAAAGCAGTGGTTGATCAACATGGTCGCTCTGCCCACTACTCATGGTGTTGCTGCCTTTACTTCCCACCTGTAAGCATAGAAAGAAAATATATAGCCCCTTTTTGACTAACAAAATATCTTTTTAAAAAAATTAAAGCTTTCAAATGCTTATATACCTGTTAGGTTAGTTTAAATCCACATAATTATTATCACTGAGTGTACAAAATGAACAACCTCTCTTCTGAGCTAACCTACACTAAAACAATGAGCAGAATTTCAGCAAATGCTGCTTTTTACATTCCATTATCACTTCACAGAAAATGGTTTTTGATGGCTAATAATAAACCCTGTTCTGTATTGATTCTCCTCCACAGTATCACCCACAAAGGATGGCAACATTCAGAATATATTGCACTGAAATCTATCCTGAAGTCAGGACATTTTGATATGTAAGCATTGTGTAAACCGTAAACCAGAGCTGCCAGTTTCTTTGGGAATCTATTGCACAGGGCTATTTCACGCAGAAATATTTGTAAGTACAGGCTGTAATTTATTATGTGATTCAATGATGACCTCTGTCTTTTCCCCAAAGCCTGTAAACAGCTAGTTGCTATGGCCATGTCAGCACATAAACATTGCAACACACAGTCACTCACAATGGTCAAACAAAATTCGCCAAGCAATGACTTTGCATTTACATCCCAACAGCAATCACTTACCCTTAGCTCGCTACAAATGAAGGTCAAAACCCAACATAAACAATTAAGATAAGAAACAATTTAATCCTTTTTATGACTGGACACACACAGTGGTGTATTAATAAATTTGCTGTTATAAAAGAGCATGGGTTGTAGCAAGTACCCACCATACATGAGAAGTCCCGTAGTACTGTTTAAAAATCATCTAAAATTAATAGTTCAAAGTTAAGACTTTTAATTACTTTTAATGTAATCTTTTTTAATGCCTCTTAACTTTTTGCAATTGTAAAAAAGGGTCAATGTCGCAGCCTGATACTACAATCGTTTAAATTCATTTTTTCTCATTAAACTACATGTAGTACCCCATAATGACAAAAGTGGAAACAGAATTTTAGGAAAGTCTGTAAATTTAAAAAGGAAAAACTGAAATATCACATTTACATAAGTATTCAGACCCTTTTACTCAGTATCTGGTTAAAGCACCTTTTGCAGCAATTACAGCCTAGAGTCTTTTTGGGTATGACGCAAGAAGCTTTACAAACCTGGGCTGGAGGGCCCAGGATTTTGTTTTATTCTTCTTTGCAAATCCTCTCAAGCTCGGTCAGTCTGAGGCCCAGTGGCGGACAGCCAATCTGAGGTCTCTCTAGGGATGTTCGATAGGGTTTAAGTTAGGGTTCTGGTTGGGCCACTTTAGGACATTCACAGAGATGTCCCTAAGCCACACTTGTGTTGTCTTGGCTGTGTGCATGGGTTCATTGTCAAGTTAAAAAGGTGAACCTTCGGCCCCCCTAAGCGGTGCCTGGTTTCCTCCATACATAATATTTAGAACTGAGGCCAAACAGTTTAATCTTGGTTTTATCAGACCTGAGAATCTTGTTTCTCACAGTCTGCGAGTTCTAGAATGAGGAGCTGCATTGTATGATTTGTGGTAGCACTGAGCATATGATTCAGCAGCACAAGAACAAAATTTGGCAGAAGCAAACAGCTAAACAACACACACTATTTACTATTGAGTTCCTTATTTACATAAACACTCATGACAACAAGCTTGACCCGACTGTTTATACTTTATACTTGTTAAATTTTAGTTTTAATAATAAGCAACAACAACCTAAATGGCATGTTTTAGAAACAAATACTAGACTGAGACGATCTGAGCAATGAAAACAACATGTTAATTTTGAAACCACTGTTTCTAAACCAAAGTTGACGTGGTTCCATGTTTTTTGGAAACAACAACATGAACTAGGGGATTCACATTAAATATGAAATGTTAAGGTAGCACAATAGCTATAATAACTATGTCCATAAGTAGAAATTTCTTTGAACACACTTTGGAGGTCTGGCAAACATATACAAGTAATCTTCCATAATCAACAGTTTGTGGAATCTTTGAGAGAAAATTCTGGTCTCTATTACGCTTGTAAAGGTTGTTTTAGAAGGAGGGGCTTTACAGAGACCAGAACAAAACACTGTTTGACTTAGTGGAAACAGAGGTGCTGTAAAAAGGTATTTAACATTTTATGAAAACCTATTCTAGTACACCCCAAACAAAAAAGCAAAACTTAATTGTGCTGCCAGCGCAATGAATATCTCCGCAGCCGATGATGCTAGCATGACTTAGCATGATGCTAGCATGTTTTAACATGTTAACATGTTTTGACATGACATATATTGAAATATGGCTTCCACATGTCTCCACAAAGTTTTAATGCTAAGATATTGCTTATTCATTTCATTACAAGGTTGCTAGGGACCTGTAAATGGTTTCTAGCTTGTTGTAGCTAGACAGTTAACAGGGTAAAACTTAAAAAAAACATGGGTAAAACATTTTGTTAACAATCCGTCTTTTGACTGTAAACTAAACCCTGCAGGGTTGTTGCTTTTATTACCAAATGCATAGTGAAAATATGCATAGTGTGTGCCATGGCTGCACTCATCTAATAACCAAGTTTCAATAACTTGTTGGCCTTCATGGGCTTAAAAACACTGAGCAACTCTGTAAATGTAAGTAACAGCCCCTAAGCCAACTAATGGAAACAGTCATTTTACAATAAGTTTAAGACATATTTAACTACTCATGAAATATGAGCCGTCTTTATATGCATTAGTGTACTGTACACTTCACTGCATGTCATTTGCACAAATTGCAAATATCAACCAAAATCCCAAATTTATGTTAATCCCAAATGTTAACATCTATTTTCCACAATTTACTGTTTAAAGGAAACAATATTATTCCAAAGGGAAATATTGATAATCGATTAGGGTCAATAACTGAAAACACAACACAGTTCCAGTTCCACACAGCTTCAGTTGATCTTCACTGTATGTTGTATTGATGAGCGAGACAACAAGCGTGATGCAGATGGTCTTTGACGAAAGAAAAAACAAGACAGTAGCCTTGCACAAGCTTAGAGGTCTGCTGAGGACGAATTCTAGCTCAGCATTTTTTTCCTGATGGAAGTCTTCAAAGGACTTAAAAGATGGAACTGCAGATGACCAGAAAGATGAGGGCCAAGAGACAGGAGGTGGACACTGGTCTTTAAACTGTGAGAATGTCACACTCTAAAGAGGTGTGTGATCCAATCAGAGGTTGTCCATTCGCAGGGAAAGTTAACTCTTTTTGTCTTCCAACATGCTGTTTTGCATATGGAATTTGATTGTATGTCAAGGTGGAAATCTTCAGAAGGTTTAATATAAACCAAAGTTATTAAAATGCAAAGGGCATTATTGTTCAGGAAATCAAAAACAGACTCAAAGATAACATATATAGATATATGTGATCTTGATTAACTGAGTTAATCAAGTAAATCTAAAACTTTTAAATTACATTTAATTTAAACATTTAAATGAGCACAGATTAATATGAATAAAATATGAAAGACATTTTGCATACATGTTTATAATTTTTTTATGTATTCGCAAGTGAATATATATAAAGAAGTGGAAATGATTTCTTTGTTTGTCTCAAAGTTAATGAAGTGAAAATGAATCTCTCTACAATCCTTTAGGTTGTAAAACATCATCACCGAAGGCCTGGTTCTGCATCTGGGTGTTAATCACAATTTAGAGGTAGTTCTACAGAGACCCCAAAGCACAGTTAGTTTGTGAAGTAAGTTATGTAGTTATATCAATGAAATATACAGCAACTAGTTTATAGTTATAAGACTAATAATCCTGGCCAACCCATCATTAGAATACAACTTTACATTTCAACTTGGATCATTCACTATCACACCTACACGGCCCATTAGAAACCTCGGGTGGTGTGTGATGACCAGCTGAAATTCACTTCCCACATTGCAACAATCTCTCAGTCATGCAGATATGTGCTCTACAACATCAGACCTTTTCTGTCCAAGCTAGCAACGCAGCTCCTAGTCCAAGCACTCGTAATATCAAGGCTGGACTACTGCAATGCCCTTCTGGCTGGCCTTCCAGCCATTGCAACCAAACCTCTGCAAATGATCCAGAATGCTGCAGCACGTCTGGTCTTCAATCAACCGAAATAGCCCATGTCTCACCCCTCCTGACCTCACTCCACTTGCTACCTGTTGCCGTCCACATTAAATTTAAATCTCTGACCCTAGCCTTTAGGACATTCACTAGAAATTCACCTCTCTACCTCAACTCACTCCTTCAGACATATGTCCCCTCCCACCAACTACGGTCTGTAAATGAGTGATGTCTGATTGTTTCCCCACAACGAGTGTCAAGATTACTCTCTGAGACATTCACCTATTCTGTTACTTTGTAGTGAAATTGTGGTGGAACTGAACACCTGATCCACTGAAACCATCACAACCTTCAAAAAACAAACAAAACACAACTGTTTCGCAGACACCTGATTAATCCCCAATGCTCTGATATTCTTTCCATACAAAAAACCTTCTTCTGTTCATCTTGTTTCTAGCAAAAACAATTATACCACAATACGACTTCCACTTGTAAATATAGCTTTGTAGACTTGGCTTCCACAGCAATCCATCTATACATTGTCCACAGCAAAAAGTCTATAACTGGGACAAGCTCACGTCATGTCATGCAACTAGAGGACAACCAATACTGGATTTTACCAATAACGATAACCCACTTGAGCAGTACCTGCCAATAACCAATGAATTAAAAAGGGCACAGTTATAATACTAATTACTATTAATATGTACTGGGGGTGTATTAGATAATGGTTTGAGTTTCGGGATGAGAAAGTTATATCATTGTTTTACATTACAAAGAAATAATAAACCGTAATAATGAACCTTTAAAATAACATTTATAAATTAAAAATATAAATTAAGCCCTTAACTGAGCGTTGTCAGGGAGAAGAGGCCTTTGAGAAGATGTGTGCTGATGTCATGGATGTGGATGGGATAGAGTGCAGTTGCTAAGCAGATCTGGCAAGCTTAGCATAGCCTTGGCCACCATGTCCACTCTTCCATACTCAAATAAACTACATTTATATATGCTCCTAACAGTGCACATTTATTTGAGGTAAGGTTAGTGTGAGCGGCCATGTAAAGTGGCTAGCGTTAAGTGGCTACAAATGTTTCAAATAATAAGGGATGTTTGATGTTGATGAATTATAGGGAAATGTTTGTAACACCTTTTGAGGTCATCTGTAACCCTCTCAAATTTATAATTTATCCTGCCTGTCATAATTAGCCCTACTATATAACCATATGTCCAATACAGACAGCAGGACTTCAGTCTCATTCTTTTTTGTAACTAACGTTTAGTTCGCTGTTAGTTTGTAAAATTGGTACTGAATCAAAACTCAATGAGTTTATCTTTTGCCTCTGGAGTTTTCTCTCTTCATGTATAATGACAACAGAGCCTTCGTGGCCACTCCCACAGACAGGCGCAATCAGGAAATAATATTGATGTGGATTACTGTAGATAACCGAGTCACAAAAATTGGTTATTGTTTCAATTAATTAGCAAAACAGATCAGTTTATAATGAACATAGGTCCACTGGTGTAAATTACTTGAGTATTTTAGGTTTATTACTACGCTTACATTATTTTATTTTTGGAACATGACAGAGGCCATAAGAAAACGTGAATCAATATCTGCTTTGCTTTTTAGAGAAAGCAACAATGGCATGGATTTAAAACAGAGCCAAAATTGTTTTTCCTGTTCCAGTCCCTGCCAAAGAAACTTTTTAACAATGTTTATTTTACATTTATGTTAGTGCAAGTTGACTTTGGCTGCAACAAAAGTGACTTTCTGACGATGTACAATGTACAAATGTATAATGTAAATTCGTAGGTAAATTCCTAATGACGGAAGAAACACTACCAAGTTGTCAACTGCTGTACATTATATTTTTAGTAAACAGTGTTATCAAGTATAAAGGCAGGTCTAATGAAGTTGTAAGGCCAAGGTGTGCCACATTATAAAAGCAAGAATATTCACCCGACAACTAGGCCGTATTTTCAGCACAAGTCTCTGGAATGTCTTCTTAACAGGTCTATCTAGTAAAACAACATTTCAAGTATGGCAGGTAAAACTATCTTCTTAAAAAAACAGATTCTTGAAAGACATTTTCAGAAATATGCAATTGTGATGAGAAAGTTTAGAGTAAGCAACTGGGAAGATAAGGTCTGTTCAGACCCAACTTCAGAAAAAAGATTTCTTCCTTTAGTTCCTTCACGCTGATATGACAGACGCAAGTCAGATGTTTGAAAGTAAAACTTGCTATACAAGCCCTTCCTTAAAAATATAGATTAAATATAGCTCTAAGTTAGTGTCAGTTATCTTTTTACCAACACTAAAGTCCACAGACCAAGCTTACTTACCTTGACCCACAACAATAACAGTAAAGAAACTGCTTCATAACCAAGCTAGGTCACAAATGGCAAAATTAATAAAAGACTAAAAAAACGCTATCAGTGACAAGTTTCAACAAAGACAAAAACATTTAATTTACTTCAGGATTCTCCCTCAGCAATCAGTTGTTGTTAATAATAGCATTAATAATAAACAGCATTAATTAATAGATATAATAATTAATAGAACTGGGCCTAGAGATTGACTCAAGATAGCTGGAAAGAATGCCTTAAGGACATCATTAATGTAAGGCATAATTTAATTCAGTTTAAAACCGCATACAGAATATATTTGTCTAGGGTGAAATTACATAGCATATTTCTAGAGGTCCCTCCACTATGCAACAGATGTAAAGTAGCATAGGGATTCTTAATTTACACACAATGGTTGTGTAATAATTTACAGCAAGGTTGGGAGTATTTGTTTTCTAAAGCACTCAAAAAGAAACCTAAACCATGTTTACTCTCAGTTATCCTCAGTTATACTCTCAGATATTATAACTGCCAAAAAGCTGTTTTACGAATTCTGATTACAAAAACTGATTTGGTCTGGGTCTGGGATATTTTTTTATTTAGGATAATGCACCTTACTTTCCACTTATTTTGTGGAAAAACAAAAACATGTAAAAAACAGCAATTATAGTATCCTAGTCCCATTTCTCTACACCATTTTGGAACCAGTAACTAAAACCAGTTTGTTGTGGAACTATACTAGTGCTAATATGTGGGGGCGTGTGGTCCTAAATCAAAGTTTCAATTATTTCAAAGTTTCAATTTTCAATTGCTGTTTAATTATAACTAAGTTATCAATAAAGTTATTAATAAAGTGTTTGGTGTACTGGTTATGTTCTGGTATTTTTAAGTTGAGAAGTAGCACACTGGCAGTTGCACACCGGATGATAAACACTGTGCTGAGACAATTCACAGGTATGGCACACCAAACATGGACATTCTGTGTCATACTAATTTTTAAAATAGTATACGAAAGACAGTGACAGACCCCAAATAATGACACACAGACTGCATAAGAGAGAAACATTTCTTTCTCTGAGGTGTTACAGATACTGTTAAATCACCGCTGAATTAGGATACAATGTCATAAAATCTATCAAATCTAAGCACAGTAACCACATAATGCTCCAGTTTTTATGAATGCAGTTTTTGTTTTTCTCACAGTCTAAAGGTTTTACGCAATGAAAAGCCTTGGCGCAACACCATTATACACTGACAGATTTATTACACAAATAAGATGCTAGAAACTTTGCATTAGCAGAAACGTTGTTAGCGGTGCAAAAATTGTGGGTTCGATTCCTAGGGAACACACATAAAATGTATACTTTAAATGCACTGTAAGTTGCTTTGGGGAAAAAAGCATCTTCCAAATGCATAAATGGAAATGGAAAATATTAACCACACTGTGTTCTATACCTGACCGCCTGTTGCCATAGAAATATGTGAACATCACACAAGGTTCAAGGTTTTTGAACATCGTTTCCAAAGCATTACAAGGTTCATTACACTTTTCAAAGGGATCCTTCATTTGCCACAAAGCTAGAACAAACTAGTTGTTACTGCAAAGGAGTAGTTGTTTAGAAATTGTATTTAAGTAGCTTTAAAAAGGTCATAATTAATGTAAGGCATAATTTAATTCAGTTTAAAACCACGTACAGAATATATTTGTCTAGGGTGAAATTACATATCATATTTCCAGAGGTCTCTCCACTATGCAACAGATGTAAAGAGATTATAGATTATAGAGATTATAGTAGCATAGAGAATCTTAATTTAAACAATAATTGTTTACAATAATTTACAGCAAGGTTGGGAGTATTAGTTTATCTACATTTGAACTAATGAACTGTGAACATTGAATTTGAGCAGGTCTTTACAGGCCTGTATTAAAGACTTGTTGTATTTATGACAGTGAAAGAACCCTCATAAAAAATCAATTATTATTCTTATATATCAGTTTTTAGTGCAAGAAATCCAGACTCAACTCCTATATCCTTCACATTTGGAGTGCCTTGGCCTCTCACTGTTGATACAGGTATACATAACATCAATTCATTCATTAAGATTCAGTCAATTTTATGTTCAAGCTTACACCCATCAATGACTAATACTTTTAGATGGCTAAACTTTACATACTAAACATAACAGGGTCATTCTGTGGTAACTCAACCAGAGGTTCACAGCAGTTTTTGATTTTTTTTTAATTATTTTTCCTTTAACATTTGTAGCCATTTTAGAAAAGGTAAAACATGACTTAGGAAATTTGAAGCATCATTATTATATTTTTAAACAGAGATTGGCAGTTCTGTTAGTAAAATCTGATGAGTTTATCTATCCTTGTTGCATTATTTGCTAATCGGGACAGTTAAAAAAATTAGGATAAAGCAATTTTTTATTTACATTTAGTCATTTAGCTGACGCTTTTATCCAAAGCGACTTACAAATGAGGACAAGGAAGCAACTTCAACTACAATAAGAGGCAACAGTGAATAAGTGCTATAGACAGGTCTCAGGTATTTCAACACAGTATAAGTTTTTTTAAAGAAGTAGACGAGTGTAATCTCTGTTATCTTTATAAACTTTACCTGCCTGTAACCCAAGATGTATTAGAGAGATCTTAATGTCTTTTTAGATTGTCATTCTTAACCAACTTATATTTTGGGAGCTACATTTTTAAGGTCCCATGGGACTGAGTTACTGTTAAAAATGATCATGTTCACACTAAGGCACATTAACTTGCTCTGAATAGCTTATGCTTAATATTCTATATTTGTACGAGTTTCAGAAAAATTTCAATGAAGTGATGCTGTTAATTATGGCCCAAACATTGATGCTGTGAGGATCCTATTGGAACTACTCTGTTATCTTCCAAAAAAACACACACACATTTTGAGAGGTTAAACATGTTGGAAAATTGGAAAACTCATGAAAGCTTGCATTCGTGTCAGAATTGGCGAATGTTGGTGTAAAGATGCCTTTAATTTGAATTGTTTCTTGAGTTAACATGACTCAAAATATGCAGTATCATAGCTAAGTTTCATGCCTCTTAGAACAGTGTGGTAGGGCTAATAATAGTTTAAATAAATAAATTATTAGAATTTCCCCTGGTTTCTAAATGTGAAGCATAGCCATACTAGATCAAGTAGTATCCATCGCTATGGGTTAAATTCAACAATATCATGTCAAACTTTAGAATATATTTTTAAAACGTTTTCCAACTTACTAAATGTGGCCATAACATATTAATTAGGGCTATATACCAGCCAGCCACATTGTCATATTTGTGCATATGTGCATTTGTGCTTTTAAAAATACCACTGGTATACACCACTGCTTTGAAAAAGACATTTAAGCCTTATATTTAAGTTGTATAGATGTACATTTCTAAAATCCAAAAGTAAAATGAAGGTACTGCAAGAATTAAACAGTTATGTTTTCCTCGTAATAAAAGTATATATTTCGACTCTTAAAATTAAGTTATTAAAAATATTGTTTTTATGTGAAATTTGACATTTCTGGCTTCAACATTATATGTTCCTTAGACATTTCTCTTCAGAGAAAATGAAGTACCAGATTTTTGCAAAGAAACCCACACCTGGTTATTGAAGACTGAAAACATGTACAATTTAAAAGTTTAATCAAGGAGCCACGTTTGTTTCCAGTATCTCTTGCAAGGAACCATATAGGGCCTTAAAAATGTAGTTCCCAAAGGAAAAGTTCCCAAAGTACAAGACAATGACAATAAGATATCTCGAACACTTCTTAAGTTGCAGTCATGTAAAATTTGTAGAAAAAAAACCCAAAAAGTGCTTTTCCTTACTTTTGAACTGTCCCTATTTGCACTAAATGCAACAAACAAAATGAACGTGAAATGCTAAAGTCAACAGATTTTACCGATATGCTGGCATCTTTTTAAGGTAATTTTTCACCTCTAATATGGCGCCATATTTTTATTTTAGCCCCCCTCTACAAATGAGTAAATAACTTAGTAAGTATTAATCAATAGCATTTTATATTTTGACATTCATCACTGTATATGTCTTGCGTCTATATATTTAAAGAATTATAAATTTGAGCCTAATAAATATCTAAAATTAGTTTGATTTGAAAACGAATAACCCAGTAGTAGTTTAATGTGAATGTCATGAGATGCTGAATAATGATTAACTACTTATCTTTAATATTTAGGTTTATGTCGATTTAGAACAAAGCTATTAAATAAACTATATACACTGTAAAGCTACAAAAAAATACAGAACAACAACATTGTGATGCTTAGCTAGACTAAAAGCAGTCTATATTCTGATATAAAGTGACCTTTAATATCAAAATTCCTAAAGTCTAAAGGGAAAAGAAAAACTAAAACATTGTGTCTCATACAACTGTCAACGAACCCTCTAAAACGTTGATACAGAACACGGAAGACTACGTTTAGAGTGCACTGCTTCACAACTTCGTCCGAAATCAATGCCTTTCGTTCCAAATCAAAATAATGTTTTACCTTATGAACTCTATCGTCCTCATATATCATCCGATGTTACGGTAAATTGCTGTTCAGATCCAGGTCCGTCAGTAAACAGAACAGTAGTTCGTTTAAAGTGTTTAATCCGTCACATGTCATCGTCAATCCAGTTCCTGAAAAAGCGACACGGATTGACTCCATGCAGACCTGACTAATCGAACCCTGCAATGCCAGACCCATTTCAGCGATTGATTTAATACTTAATGTACGAGTAGTAATAACAGATATTCTTGGTTCTGGTGACAATCCAGATTCGTGTGTCCTTGTTTTTCAAGATTTGTTTCTTTAGGGAGTTCTCACTACAATGCTAGTTGTAATGTAGTGCTCACTACAATGCTAGTTGTACATTTAGGTTTATTCTTTTTTAGAGTTCTAAACAAAATGTCTCAGCAGTTCTGTTTGCAAGGAGTGATCTTTATTTTTAATTATCCACATACAAACCTATGTCATTCCAAGAGGTCAATTGTTCTTTTTTAAATGTGTTACTTTGACTTAAACTTAGAAACAAAGCCAAGGTGGTAAATAACAATCACAGGTGTCAAGGAAGCAGGCTGGTTATTTAGAGAGTTAATGAACAATAAATTAACAGAAGCACTCTTATGCGTATACTCACTATTTTCTACGGTCCCTCTCTTTCTTTGTATCATTGTCCCACATGACTATAATTAATAGCTTTCTATCATCCAATAAATACACAGTACTCTGACATTAAGTAGGTTTACTGAAGTACAGCATTAATAGAAGTAACTGCATTGTAATGCAATGAATGGTAAATAGCAGATAATAACAATCTTAAGCCAGAGCAGTGATTAAGCATTTTTTGCAGATGGCAGAAAAGGCACACACAAGGAAAAAGACAAGTCCAGGAAAACCAAGAGACGAAGAACCGTCCATGGGATATATGCAAAAGGGACTTCTCAGGAGATGGAAGTGAGTAATCCAAGAAGACACGTCACTCAGATGAGATGAGACAGTGAGTGACTGTGTGTGTGCCTTTTATTGGAGTAGTGAATGATATGCTTAGGGGTGGGGGACGGTGATTAGTATTCTGGTGACTGTGGGGGGTGTGTGTTGACATGGGGACAGCCTGGTGTTTCTGTGAATGATGCAGTAACAAAAGTGGATTTTACATTTTTCTGCAAAATGCCAAAAATGTTTTGAGAATGTTATTTACATAAGATTATAAAATGTTCTTTAATAAAACATTGGCACAATGCTCTATAATAACAAAGAAAGAACTTAACTACATTACAAAATTCTACATAACGGTAGGCTAATGATTTAACTCATTTACTGCATTGTGAATTAATATTAGTATTAAGACATTACACAAATTCAGTAGTAGCTGTTATTTTTATTAGTACTATGCTACGGTGCTTAATGTTTTAAATGCTAACTTTTGCTATAGCAATATCATACTGCTTATGATGAATTAAAGTGATAGTGTACTGTTTTGCATGCCAACATTTTTGTATGTAATACCACAAGTGTAATTGTGTATTTTAGGGGGAACCAGGAGAGTACCTGAGAATTTAGGGGAAATATACAAGAGTTGTGTGTCAATGTGCCCTCACTTTCTAATGCATAATCTCTGTTTGGAAGTGGAGTCAGCTCTCAAGGGCTGTACTCATCGTGACCACTTTACAGTAAAAAAGCTCCATTTACAACTGGGTCTTTTCTCCAGGAAGGGGGGTCAGGGGGTCGTTTACATGTCATGGCTAAGGTTCTGCATTTGCTGGGCTCCTTAACAATGCAGTTAATGCTGTTGTCAACAGGTTTGAGAAGACGTAGATGCTGTTGGTGATGTTTAAGCACTTCATCCCTTGCAGTCCAAGGGCCAGTGACTTCCTTGAGGCAGTTACTGCCCATACCCCAGCCCAACCCCCACCCCCCCTTTTAGATAAGGGGTCATGGCAGCACACTCCAGCAACAGCCTTGGCGTCTCAAGGCTAAGGCCCCCTTAAGTGGAAATGTGTCACACGAAAACATTTTGTGTCTGTTCTCAACTGATGCCCTTAAGAAATTGTCTTTCAAAGTTGTTTAAGACAACTTTCTTAAGTCTTCACTGCAATACATATGTGCTGCACTGCAATACATGTTTTCTGGCCAATCTCTGTTCTGGGAAGCTGTTGGAGTGTGACAGAAGAAAAAGAGTCAGAGATTCAAATTAAGACACATAATCTCAATGACATTGTTTCAAGAAAAGTTAAAAGACACTACTTAAATTAAAAAAGTTAACAAATAATTTATGCGAACTAGTGATTTTTAGTAAACACTACTAAAACTTAATTTGTCTACTGCATCCAGTTAAGATTCTATGTTAATATGACTGTAACAAACTCATACTCAATGGAGGTTTTGAATCCATATGTAGAGTTAATTAGATGAAAGATGAATTTAGGCAGTATCATAGCCCAAGAACAGGCACAGGGTTGATAACCAGTAACGGTACTCCAAAAACAGTAGACTCCAAACAATAATCCTAAACCATGGTCAAAGTACATTCGGAGAATCATACACATGGCAATTAAACAATACAAAATATAACAAAATATATAGAAACAAACAGGAAGTGAGGCAAGACGAAATTGGTAATTGTTAATACTCGGGAGATGGCACCCTTTGGCAGTCAGATGAATGAATCATGGGAGTAGATGTTACAGATTCCCCTCCCCTTTCCTTGGTCTGGTCAAGGGTCAATCTGGGTGTGACTGGTGAAATTCCTGAACCAGAGGTCCAGTATGCCTTTGGTGGCCACCCATGATCTCTCCTCAAGACCATAACCTTCCCAGTCAACCAGGTAAAGTATCTGGCCCTCACGATACCTGGAGTTCAAAATCTTTCTCACCAAATAAGCAGGGGCTCCATCAATCACCAAAGGTAAGGATGTTCTAGGTCCTCATTAGGGGGCTGGGAGGGTGGAAGTTTTACATTTTCTATGCATTTGGCAGATGCTTTAATTCAAAATGAGTTACATTACACGATATGTTACATGATAATAGGCAGAAAGCTCTAGCCTGTAGATTACTGGGCTAAGCTTCCTGCTGGGTAGCCACAACCATAGCTCCTGGACAACCAAACCCTCTGACCAGGCTGATAGTTTGGGTGGGGTCGCCTCCTACAGTCTGCTTTGATGCTTTGGCTTCTGATTGCTCATTGCAGCCTGACATTACTGCTGTCCCATGTCCATTCGCTCCTTCTGACCCACTCATTAACTGCAGGCACCTCTGATGGTTTACCAGACCAAGGGCACCTCTGATGGTTTACCAGACCAATGGAACACGGGGGCCGATAAAACAGGATATACTGGAACGGGGTGTGACCAGTAGATGAATAGGTAAATGAATTATGCGTATATTTCCAGGCCATGAAGTTACTCCAACATTGTTCTTGGCTGCAGTAGTATCTGAGATATCGCACCAATTCCTGGTTAAGCCTCTCGACCTGTCCGTTAGTCTGATGATGGCAGCCAGAAGAAGTTAAACGCACATTTATATCTAATTGTTTACTAAAGGCCTGCCATACAAAAGACCTGCCATGATGTAAACTGTAGCTCTGTGGTCAGAAAATGAAAGAGGGTTTGTGCTGCTTCCATGGCTGTAGGTTCTGTAATTCTGGATAAATATCCTGTAGAAGTTTGTAAGCCCTAAAAACCTTTGTAATTCCCTGACAGTGGTAAGACATGGCCACTAAGCCTTGATCTTGGTGGAGTCCATCTCACTCCCTTGTGACTGATAGTCTAGAAAGGTAGTGCAATGAACATGGAATTCCTCTGCCTTAAAATATAGGTTGACATACAGGACTATTTTAAAATGTTAAATATGTTGCTCATAGTTTGATTAGGATGTCATCGATATATGCAATTACATAAAGATGTATAATGTCGTGGAAGATTTCATTTATGAATGCTTGGAAGACAGTTGGGGCATTAGTTAAACCATAGGGCATGACTAGATACTCACAGTGCCACCAAGTAATAATTAAAGCCATTTTCCTTTTATCTTCACGCATCCTGATCTGATTGTAGGCACTTCATAGATCTAGTTTTGTGTGTGTGTGGTAGCTTCACGTAGTTGTTGTAGTGCTGAAGGTACTAAAAGAAGTGGATATGTGTTCCTAATGGTTACAGAATTTAGACCATGGTAGTCAGTACAAGGACATAGACCTTCATCGTACTTTTCTACAAAGAAGAAACCTGAGGCTGCTGGGGATGTTGAAAGGCGTATGAAGCCGGATTCTAAGGTTTCCTTAATGTATTTTTCCATAGCCTGAGTCTCTGGGATAGACAGAGGGTACTTAACTCTTGGTGCTGTGTTGGGTAGGAGTGGCACAATCCCATAGATGGTAAGGTGGTAGCAGGGTGGCTTTGGCTTTACTGAAGACTTTCAGATATTCTGAGTATTTAGGGGGAATGTTTATCTGTTTATCTGTTATGGGGCTTTCTATGCTAATTGTTACAGAGGATGCTCCCGCACTGTCTCCTCTGCACCATCAGAGGGAACCCTCATCTGAATATTAACTATTTTCGATTCAGACTCCATCTCCCAACATGCCTCATACCTGGGACTGATTACTTCCCCCAACACACCTGCTGCTCATTACCACCCCTATATTAACCACACCCAAACTCTAATTTTTTGTGAAGTCTTGATTTGAGCGTTTCTCCTTGTATTACTGTTTGCCTGTGTTTGACTTGGATTGTTTTTGCCTGTTTGCTGCCTGCCCTGATCTTGGACTGTTTATCGTATTTGTTTTGCCTTGTCTCTGCCATACCTGTTTGTTGGTTACTGACCCCGCCTGCTGGTTGTTTCTTAATAAATGCTGCAGATGGATCCCAGAGCTTCTGACCCATCATTACATTAATTTTTGTTACACTAATTATGCAAGGAACAACAGGAAGTTCATTTACCATTTATTGGTAAATTAGATGTGTCCCAGACTGCATCGAGAGCTTTGCCCATTTACAATGACACATGAATGAGCACTTGTTGGTGTTTCAATGAAAAGCCTCAGGTTGATTTTTAAAAAATATTGGACATTGATGTGAAAAAACCCTGCACCATCAAGTTTATCAAGCATGGCAAACCTTACAGAGTCTGGTCTGGGTGGATGAAGAGCTTGTATATAAAAGGTGAGATGTTCATTGGCTGCAAGGTTTATGTGTTTGCTAAGAAAACTCCTCCACTCATCCTGAACTCGTCCTATGAGAATAATATTAATAATAAGTGCAAAATTAAAGCTGATTACAGCAGCCTCCTGACGGGCAGTACAAGTGCAGGGGAGCTGCAGCCAATGGTGGCGAGGAAAAAAAACTCCAAAAGGAGACAAAACCTCGAGAGAAACCAGGCCCAGCCAGAAGAACCAGTTCTCCTCTGGCAATACTGCTGCATCTCTACAAGCTCGCCAGTGCTTGCACAACTAGACTTAAATGAGCAAAATAAATATAAAATAAATAAATAAAAGAAAGTTATGCATTTAATATGATCCTTAATGTTATTGTGGTATTGTGTGGTGTGCGATGGGGACATCGGATGGCCTCCGTTTTTCAGCTCCATCATCTGGAATGGTTATG
>JAZGTJ010007420.1:0-22878 GCA_036877575.1 Botia almorhae
GCTCTGGTCGCATCGCGGGGAAACGAAAACAACTCTTTTGTTTTGTTACAATGAAGAAAGGCACAAACACGAACCATTTCTCTGTAACAGCAAGCCAGCTAACATAAACAAGTGCTACTTTCCAATGCGATAGCTCATGCAAAGCACGGTGCAGAGATTGGATTAAACGAGGCTTTTGTCATGCATAATGTTACACTGCTCATTAATAAAGCTTAAAAGGGGCCGTCAAGCCGATGACGTAGATAGGTACTCTACAAGCCACGCAGCCAATGAGCGCTAAAAAAAACCGCATCTACGTCACGGGCTCAAACGTAACTTTTTAAACCGGATGCACGAAATGGTCACAAAAAGCTTGGTGAGTTTCACCGAGTCCTCCATCTTTGTTAAAAAATTCAGCTCCGCTCACTGATCACGTCACTACTAGAGCGAGCTCATGATTGGTTACCGCGGCACAGAATTTCGCCAAAGTTCAGATTTTTCAACTCACGCGTTTCGCGCGATGGCTATTCGCGTCTTTGCATTGACTTAACATGTAAATCACTCGCGCTTGCCGCTTCATTCGCGTCCGGTGTGAACGCACCTTTACTCCAAGTTTCACCGAGTCCTCCATCTTTGTTAAAAAATTCAGCTCCGCTCACTGATCACGTCACTACTAGAGCGAGCTCCTGATTGGTTACCGCGGCGCGGAATTTCGCCAAAGTTCAGATTTTTCAACTCACGCGATTCACGCGATGGCTATTTGCGTCTTTGCATTGACTTAACATGTAAATCACTCACGCTTGCCGCTTCATTCGCGTCCGCCGCTTCATTCGCGTCCGGTGTGAACGCATCTTTACTCCAAGTTTCACAGAGTCCTCCATCTTTGTTAAAAAATTCAGCTCCGCTCACTGATCACGTCACTATTAGAGCGAGCTCCTGATTGGTTACCGCGGCGCGGAATTTCGCCAAAGTTCAGATTTTTCAACTCACGCGTTCCGCGCGATTCACGCGAATGGCACGGCAAGCGCTTGAACGCTCAATGCTCATTCGCGCGTTCCGCACCGCAGGATGGCTATTCGCATCTTTGCATTGACTTAACATGTAAATCACTCGCGCTTGCCGCTTCATTCGCGTCTGGTGTGAACGCATCTTAAGGCCTTACGGTCGCATGATCCTTACATCATCAGCACGCATCAAACGATTCAAAACAAGAACGTTGTTAAAACTTTTAAAAATAAAATAGCTCTTATAATGATACGCTTACATAACAGTTCAACATAACCGATACAAAGTAAAGAATACCTTAAAAAGTTACTTAAACACAAT
The DNA here is from genome assembly GCA_036877575.1 of Botia almorhae. Lineage (NCBI taxonomy): Eukaryota > Metazoa > Chordata > Actinopteri > Cypriniformes > Botiidae > Botia > Botia almorhae. The sequence goes on from JAZGTJ010007420.1 coordinate 1,306, forward strand.
ATCTTAGGATTACAATATACACTTATTATTAATCGTATTAATACACACGTATTATAAATTGTACTGTACTTATATGAACGCTATAAGACGTATCACTTACCATTATAGGAGGCCATTGTCGCAAATTAAACAAGATGTGGTTGAGCGATTCTCTCTGGCAAGATGTCAAACAATGTTTAACCAAGATGGTCGAGCGAAGGTCTGGACCGATGCCAACCCTTATTTATTCAAGGGGGCTGAGCGTCTAAAGAATTTGAGGGGTATGCTTCCCCCGAGCGAATTAGACACGCTCACACACTTAGCGGATGCTAAAGTTTTTACCATATACCGCTGTCCATCAAGAAAGAGTCAACTGTTACAATCTGTATCCACTCTGTTTATCCGAGGCATCCGAGGGGTGCAGAGCATCTAAAGAATTGCAGGGGCATGCTTTCCCCCGCGTGATTTAGACGCGCTCACACACTTAGCGAAAGCTAAAGCTTTACCCTATAACAACTGTTAAGAGGCCCACGAGGATGTGAACACGTTTTATACATGTTCACACACTTAGTGGAGGCTAAAGCTTAACCCTGGATATCTCTTTTATGAGTTCCACGAGGATGTAAACACGCTTTAGACATGCTCACAGAGCGGTGGCTAAAGTTTCACCATATGCCGCTGTCCGTCAAGAAAGAGACAACTGTTACAAACTCTATCCACTCTATTTATCCGTATATCAAACATATTTATCCTATTTAAAAAAACACTTCAGGGTTTAATCTAGGGCAAAAGGCACATAGAGGACAAAGGACACATAAGTCAAAGGTCAAGGAAACCCAAAAGAACAAGGTCAACCCAAGGTCATTTGACTCCCCTCCCCCCCATAAGGTCAAAGGTCAAACCCATTACTCATTTTGACATAAAGTGCCGTATATTTACTACTTCTGAAATATCAACTGAAGTCACAGATAAGAAAATGACATTTGACGTTGAAGGCATATCATCTCCTTTACCAGCTTTCTCCATCTGTGCATCGATCACAAATTGAAAGTGAAAGTTGAAAGCGAGCACGTGTTCAACATGATTTCAATACCCCACATATTGATAATGGCTCCCCTATGCCAGAAAATTACATACAACATAATTACCCGACCAAAAGAGAATGCAAAAGCATTGCAATATATTTTTCCTACTTATAAGATAGCCCGACGTGCAGGGCGGAAATACATTTTGGTAGCCTGACTGGATGACACAATAGCCCCGGGAGGTCGGGCTAGCGATTTTGCTAGCCCTGGTATCACTTTACCACGTATTATTATGTCGTGGCCACGACAAAAATAAGTGAACCGAGAATGTCCCTTCCCAGTCACCGTATTTATGTGAACAAAATAGGTAGTACATTAACAGAAAAGGGCAGTCCGTTGCGTTTCATATGTGAAAGTGGCTGTTATTTATTTTTTTATTAAAATCACCTAGCCTGGGAAAAAACAAACTGTTATTTTAGACTGTTTGTACTTAGTTATTTAAGATTTGATTTGTGTATGTTTTATTAATACCTTCAATTGTAATTGATATTTGTATTAATTTCATACTTTTTAAAAGAAAATTAAATAAAATATTTTTAAAAATACTTTACCCCAGAAAAGCTTTCTGTATGGCAGTGTCCTATCTTCAGAACAGAGTCCGGCTGTGCTGACAATTACCTCAGACTTCAGTTTCTATACCTGTACTTTCCCGGGCTTTTCATGCAAGTTGTATAGTACCAAATGTAAATATTTTTCTTTTAAATGCATTTATTTTTTAAATAATCTAGAAAGTACATTTATGACATGATACCTGGCCATAAAAAGATTTCTTTCTTCTGACTGCCATAATCCATTCTATTTAATATTTAAATGTTTACTCATGAGAGTGGAAAATACTAATATAAAAATGTCTGGGCTTACATATGCTAACATCCACTCATAAGAACCCAAAGAATATTTCTAAGGGTGTCAATTGTTGCCAACAAACTGTAGAAAAACATTTAATTTGGAGAAAATCATTTTATTATTATCATTTTGTGATCAAGCCCACAGTGGGTTGGCCCACACACAACCCTCATGTGGCGTTGACCTTGTATAGGCTAACTCAGGGGTGGGCAATTATTATTTTTTAAAGGGCCACATGAGAAACCTGAGCTGTGTTCGAGGGCCGAACCAATAATAACCTGAACTTAACTATGTTCGATTTTAATTTTCTCCACCTGTAAAGAGCAGTAAATTATATAATTTTCATTATGCTACTGGTAATCAAAAGAATAAGTATATTCTATTACAATAAAAATAAAAATAAAATAAAAAAAATACAAGTCATAAACAGGAAAACCATAATTACATCAAGTATGTCATTTTATTTTTAACACAGACACAGAAATACTGAGTTTATATAGTGTTATAGTGTATATAGTATATAGTGTATAGTTATTTTGCAAATGTAAGCAATTAACTAAATACAAAAAGCAATAAATGCTGTAGATGTCTTTTTGTTCATTTTTCTAATTCTGTGAGAAAAATCAAGTCAGGTTTTTGGCTTCAACAAGTGCACTGAAATCTGACTGAAGGTCTGAGGTGGATATGCGAAGGACAGCACAAGATGTGCACATCAGTAATGAAGGATCTGTGTTTGGATTTGTTGAACTTTAGCAGTGAGAAAGTCTGTTCACATATATAGGTGGATCCAAAGAAAACGGTTTACTGTTTCTAGCGATTTTGTGCAATATGATATAACTTGGCAGCTGCATTCCTGGATGCGTGAAGTTTCGTAAAAAATCCTTGTTGGTTTTGCAGTTTAGTCAGCAAGGCATCCGACTCCTTGACCTGCTCTTTATCAGACAACTTTATCAGACCTGCTCTTTTGTTCTGCATGTTTGGTCACGTAGTGTCGGCTTAAATTGTATTCCTTGAACACAGCGACCTGTGCACCACAAATTAAGCACACCGCTTTCCCATTAACTTCTATAAATAAATATTTTGCAGACTATGCCTTGTTAAAAATGCAGCATTCTGTATCAATCTTTCTTTTTTTTGCATGAGTTTTTTGCCAGGGTGCATGGCGTAAACTAGTTTTCATTTACATTTCTTGTTTATGAATGACCACATGGGCCAAACAAAAAGGATCAACGGGCCGTAAAATGCCCAGGTCTGGGCTAACCCTTGTGGTTTGTCCTGCCCATGCTGTCCCACGGTAAACCCACACCCACCCACAGTGGGCCCACACAGGCATGTTTGCTGGGATAATTGTTTGAATTTCTTTAGGGCTGACATAATTATGAATTGATTTATTGGCAACATCATAGCAATGCCTTATTGCTGCACCCCATTACCGAAACTGGCCCAGGTGTAGTCAGGTTTAACAATGAATGAATTACACATAACCTTTACACCTCTCACCCTTTCAGCAATTGACGAGCATTGTCAGCTTGATTTAGGAGAAAAGTTTTTATAAACCACTGCTGAATTGTCCTTCAAGCGTCCTATCACAACCCTTTCATGCCTTAGTTTTTTTTCAGGCGACAGACCCCCCAGCGTAAGTTTTTTTAATGTGACCGTTATTTTGGAATGAATCACTTTCCAGTTACTATGGAGACTCATAAAGCTTGTGGTGTGACATAACACAGTGGCGCGCTGCAGCTTATACGTATATGAATATGTATATTTCAAACAAAATATTTATAAAACTTTTACATGCATTGTTAAATGAAAGATTTTCCGATTGTTAAATGTGCAAACGTTTATAATGTTCACGTTAGATCGATTGGCAAGTTGTCACGGGCACCGCGATTTGTTTGGGAGACAGACTGCTGGATTTAAAAATGCTCATCCGCTTCTTTTGAAAAACATAAAAGTGTCTGTCGAACTAAGAGAGGAAAAGATTGAACTTTATAATTACCTACGCAATCGATTGACAGGAATAAAACATAACCGCACGTTGTTTGAAAGGTTTGTTTTGCCTCCGTTATGTATAAACGCTATATATTTTCCTATTACTTCTGTGATTAATGAAATATGAAATGTAAGAAATAAAAAATAACATAACGTTTTGTTTGAAAGATGCTTGTCCCTCCATTTCATAAAAAGTATAGGCTATATATAGAAGCGCTAATAATCCCCCTGGTAGGGGATACAGATTCTTAACAGTTATGTTATTCAAACCTCTGTAATCGATACAGGGATGCAGAGAGCCGTCCATCTTCTTGACAAAGAAGAAACCCGTGCTCACTGGGGAGGAGGAGGGACGGATGAGCCCAGCTCTGAGTTACTCCTCGATGTATTTATCCATGGCCTCTCTCTCAGGACCAGACAGGGAAAATAAGCGACCCCTGGGCAACCATGGGTACCCAAGAACTATGGGTGCCCCCGGTGACTCCGTAAGAAACAGCACAATCTCCTCACAGTGATTGCCCGAGACCACAAGACTTACAGAGGGAGTGGAGTGTGTGATGTTGACCAAGGGGTGATCCGCCAGGAATGAAACTTGTAGGGGTTCTGAAAGGGGAACGGCAGGGATACCTATTCGGTACACAAAGCCAACATCCATAAAGTTTCCCTCCGCTCCCAAGTCCAGCAGTCCACGGCAGGAGACAGAGACGTGACCCCCAAACGAGAGGGCGGGGCGGACAGCGGAGCACGTGCCGATCTGCCAAACCACCACACGCTCCAACACAGAACAAACAATACAAACCCGGGCTGATCAGACCGAGGTCCTGACAGCTTCAGTGTATGGGTTTTCTCTATGTGAGGTGGAGCTTGATGCAACACTCACCTGTGTAATTTTTCAAGCTATTTCACAGCTCAACTCACTCAAATCAAAAACCACATTAATCCCAGAAATTATTTAGCTACTTCCACTATTTTCCCCCCTGAGAATAATGGAACACTCCCATTTTGCTTATTTATGAATAAGCACATTTAGCTAAGAACTATTTTACTGCTTCTTAGTCTGCAGCCAGTTACATTATTGTTCAACTATTCCACTCAAATACTGTTGAAACCCACAAGAAAAGTGGCAGCAAAAAAAGCGAGCCAGCGATCTTTTAACCATTCAGCTTGACATATACCAGCAAAACCACAAGGTTATTCATTCACCTATACTCATCAAATCTAATTTTGGTCAATTAATATTATCACACAAGGTTGTTCTTGATGTATCCCTGTAACAATCATTGTCTATAAAATACAATTTCCTACAAACTAGCTAAATCGGAGTACACCCATCTGGACGGAAGAGTAAGAGAGTTTGGTTTGTGATTTACACTAGCAGCAACAAAAATCTGCTCAGTGTCTTTCCACTCCGAATGCACTAACAGCAACAAACATCCTCTCAGTGCCTTTTTACTCTAAATGGAGTTCAATATCCAAAATACACTGCCCACAACGAATTGTTTCTAACGTGCCAATGTGATTATTAATGTGTAAATAGGACATGATTGACATGAGGTGGAACTAAGGAGACCACCCCTTCAACCTTGTACTGGAGTGCTGCCTGTTTTACATCATATTTCATATTTATCATAAACATAAATATGAAGGTTTTCAGAATGGGCAGGTATTGCACAAATCATATATTAATATTTTGAAATGAAAATGAAAAAAAGCAGCATTGTGTTTTCCTTAGGATTATTATTAGGGCCCAAGCACTGAAAGTGCGAAAGCCCCTATTGTTTTCCTTAAGATTATTAGGGCCTAAGCATTGAAAGTTTCTTAGGTTTCCTTATAATTATTTTTTAAATATATTAATTATATAGTTTTTTAGGGAACTTGTTCAAAAACTCCTGAAATTTGGCAGACACATCAGAGTCTTCAGCCACTAGGGCAGAGCAAAGGCTGGTACATGGGTGGAGCAGGGGGCTTGGTACGGTCATATCGACCCAAACAACTTTCGCACTGACACCCCTTAGCTCCGCCCAACAGGAAGTCAGCTATTTTTGATTTTCTGAAAAGCGCATTCCTGTGAACTTTTAAATACTACTTTTAGGGATTTTTTGTTATTGGCACCAAACTTGGTGAACATCATGACAAGACATTGAACATTCAAAAAGGATTTTTGTTATCTCAAACTGTGTTGCCATGGTGAGGCGGTAAATTTATGAGGAAAATAGGAAACAGGAAGTCTCTCATTTCTACAGCATGCATTAAGCGATTAATGTCAAACTTGGCAACTATCTTTATTTTGGTGAGCTGATGACATTGATATGACTATTGTGAGTCACAATCATAAACCACCAACTGGCAACAGGAAGTGCACCACTTAAAATGAACATTAAAATAGTCAACTTGCATTTAGCCAAGTCACTTCAGCCTTGGTCAGAAAAAAGGAGAGGCACGCTTTTATAAAGTTCCAAACGTTTTCGCCATGATAACATGTCAAACTTTTAAACCACATTCAGGTGTATTTAAGGTGCTTAATATGCTTAACGTGGTATACACATTATAGTGGTCAGCCATTAGATGTGGGCAAAAGCTTAGACATGAGCGTAGTGCTCTGTAGCACCACCTTTTGACTAAAGTGATGGGCTTAGTTTTGCCTACGGTCACCAAACTCGGTACATATATTGTTCTCATCAAGTCCTGAATTTCAGAATTACATTCATTAGCTCTGCCCAACAAAAAGTCGGCCATCATGGCTTTGAATATTTAAATACTTCTCCTAAATAATTCTTGCAATTCTCACCAAATTTAGCAAATATTATGCGTTAAAAATAGTAAATTGCAAAGGGATTATTGATACGTCAAACGGTGTTGCTATGGCAAGGCAATCAATACATGGCAATAAATGGAACAGGAAGTGTCTCATATATTCTGTATGCATTGAGTGATCTATATCAAACTTGGGAAAATATGTTTGGTGTTGTAGGCTGATCACAATTATGTAGCTGTTGTAAGTCACAGTTACAGCTGCACCAACTGGCAGCAGGAAGTGTGTCACTTACAAAAGACTGAGAACAGACTTCAAAATAGTCCTTTATTTTTGGAATTAAATGCATGTGACAATTACGCATTGTTTTCTGAGAAGCACCAGGTGGTAATGGCATCATAGTGTTTTGCAGCTATATTATTTCATTTAATTTTAAATATACATGCAAATAAAATATATGTGGTCACATGTGTTGCCTCGGCTAGCTAAGTAAGGGCATCAAGTTCTTTGTTGTTCCATTTGCATGATAATCGTTCTGCATACTCCTGTCCTCTGGGAGTTCATACTCCCATGTCGGACTTGTCAAGTCTGAACTACCATGGATGTAACCTTATTTTTTATGTTTTTGGAATTAAGAATCAGCCTATGACTAAGTGGTTGTTAGGGTAATGCATGGGTGTCTTGTGGTAGCTAGTGTTGTTGCTAAGGGTTTTTAATGGAAAAACGTTTTTCCCTAAAACTTAAATAGCATTCTTTAGCAGAAAATATATGACTTTGTTAAATAATGTGTTATTCACTACAAGCTTTTTTATCATCTGTATATCACATGCTTTTGTTCAGAGAAAAACTAAAGTATGCATCAAGCACTTCATACCAAAGCAATCCAAGCAGTTTTTAGCAGTTGATGTTTGTCAACAGTACAGGATGGTGGAATCAAACAGTAACCATGTAGTATTGGTATTGTAATGTAGTATTACAATACCATAAGTATTGGAGGAGCAAGAAAAGAGAGCAAGAAAATTGTCAACCAAATCAAAGATCGGAAATGAAATTCTGGGTTTGTGTAAACAAACATGAGCATGTCCATTGTTAGTGATGGATGTTTCTTACAGATACCTAAAGTGAAGTGTTTCTTCTCTTCATAATGGTGAATTGGAACATATTTACACCTATACATTTCTTTAGTTCAGGTCTGTTAGTACTTGAGAGTAATGTTAAAATAGTGGCATGCCAAAAATAAAGTTTTCAAAGGAATAAACCTGACCATCACTTACCTCAGTTTTCAGAAACAAGCACAATTTGCCTGAAGGGTGTAATGGGCAATAAAAAAATAGCAGTGTCCTTAGTATTATCAAACCTGGATGCTACGACAGTCAGGAATAGTGAGACTCTTTACCTCTCTGACCTTTGACTTTTGCACAATGTAAGTTTAACGAAGACTGGCATTTCCTTGAAAGTGAAAGTCCCATGACTAGAAAAAAACATGTGCCTTTGCTTCAGAGCATAACTCCAATGGAACCATTAAAGCGGCTAAATCTAGTACTTCAGAGTGCAGTCTGGACGATGAGGTGGGGCGACACATTTGGGCAGGGTGACACTTTTATTGGTTCATGATCAACAAGACCTTTTTAATTTACAGAAGTGACACTTTGGATGGCTTGGCTTGAAACACGAAGGTAGACAAATAGACAAATAAAAAAGAAAAGAAAAATAGACTTGTAAAGTTTACTGTTTAATTTTAGTTTTATTGAAAAAATTGCAACTTTTCAGTTAAGGTAAAACACAGACAGGTGGAATACACCAAACAGAACAGAAATAAATGTTCACTAGTTTTTAAGTTCCACGGTAAAATTAAGCAAAGTATGGTTATTTACACGTACCTTAGAAAAACCCTAAACTTTACTGAAAACCCCAGTAATGCTGCAATTTCGTGGTTATCACATCTATATAAAATGTTAACTCCTACCCCCTAAACATTATCTTTGCAAAATCTTTGATTGTCTAAACATTACGCAGAATTTTCACAACTTGTTTTATATATTAAGTATTTACTGATTAGATGAACATGCCTCATTTTATAGAAATACAAGTAACATTCATCTACATATAAAAACATCACAATGGAAACCTTAAAGAAACCAATATATAGGTTTTTCACAGATTACTGCTGCTCTCTTTTTCTTTCTGAACATCTGCAGTTATAAATTCAATTTATCAGTGCGTTTTCTGGCGCAAAAAAACAACAATCCTGGAAGCAAAAGCCTACACAGACATCTTTTAAAGAAAAGCCTAGCAGTTCACCTCTTTTGCCTCTCTCCCTACACCCTGGTGGACACGATTTGAAAAATCTGCATTCTAAGCATTTCCTGATGCTGTACATCAACCGGAAATCTTCATGATACTCCAGCGAGAAATATTTCCAGTTGATCACATCTTAAAATGTAATGAAAATTATCAATTAAAAGATACAAATGTGAAAGTATAATTTAACTGTCTCATACACACACATTTTAAATAGAAAACAAATTGCATTAAACAGGAAACAATCTTACTGTCACATGTATGGTAAATGTTAAAATCTTATTATATAAATTTGAACAACTTTTATTCTTATCGAGGGTCATTTTTGTGTTCCATTACTACTATTATTACTTCTGCTACTGCTACCATTTTGCTTGTTTCAACACAAACAGCCCCCTGTTGGCTCGGACTAAAATGTCAAAGGCAGGAAGAATAGGATATAGGCAGATCACTCTGCCTAAATGTGTTACTAAGGACTTTGTAGCAACGCATAACAGAACTAAAGCAGTTAAGGGGAAATATTTAGTGACAGCCTTAGGGCTCCTTAAGTGAACCCTTAGGTTTCTCTTGCAACCCTTAACCTTATATTTTTTCATGCAACCAGGCCCAGAATCTGAGTCCACAGGTTAGTCTTTGGATAATAAAATGTTGTACAGAACTCTTTTTTTAAGAATTAAGAATTTTTAAGTATATAAATATGTTTTTGGAGTATATGTATAGTCTTAAAGGCTTTACCATTACAGAAGATGGTTGGTTAGATTGATTTCATGCTGAATATTGATTATATCGCCACCAAAGAAAGTAGATCTACACAGCATACTTTTAATGTGAACCTTAAATGCCTATATTTAATATTGAAATTAGACCAGAAAATGTTAAACTTTGCACTGAAAAACCCCAAGTAATAAAACAGTTGTTTCTCAACAGATAAGAGGTTGCAGAAGTCAGATTAATCATTCACCTTCTGTTGAATCACAAAGCTTCATGTGCCACACTAATGCATCCTTTAATTATGTTTATACCACTGGCACTACACCTTCTACTCTTGATGATAAGATCTATTATTTCTACCCAACATCCTTCGAAGCAAAAAGGCTGCAGTCAAAAGATGGAATTTCACAGGCTGTGATTGTTCGCTGCCTGCCCTGAACTGTGACTGTTTAATGTTTATGATTGTTTGCCGCCTTCACCTGTATTACCGTTTTTGATTTTGCCTCTTCCCAATAACACTGTTTGCCGGTTTTGAACCTTTGCCTGTTAATGACTGCTCTTATTAAAAACGCTGCAAATGGATCCTCATGCCTCCGCGTCCTCGTTACAATTATATTGACATAATCTATTGAATTACTAACATAATCTTGTTGAGGCAGGACCTTTATCACTGGTGGAGTGGAGACATGTCTGTCTACCTTGTCTGACCATGTCAACCCACTGTTGTGTAGAACTTGTGGAGGACAGCACTCCCTCAATGTGGATGGAGTTCACATCGAAGAGGTGCATCCCCATACACTCTATTAGAGAAAATGGGACATGAGACATTTTTGTGGCATGGGATAAACAGGTGGCCAGGAAAGTGCTTCATAACTAACCATCTTCAATAGCAAAGCAGAACTTTCACAGGTAGCAAAGTTCTGATACTTTCTCATCTATTGGAAAAGGTGTCCTACTTATTGTCTGACACACTATGAAAATATATGAATATTAACAGTTGTTTGACTGTATATTTTTATGCAACCCACATCTTGGCCAAATTTTGGCAATGTCAACAGAGTGGATGTGCAGACGGCATTGTTTTGCTAGCCAAATTGTTTATAATTAAGACTTAATCATCTTGATCAACATAATCAACTTTTTTGTAACTTTTAGCAGAATAAGTTTAAAGTTAGCAGTTGCCAATAGGCTGATATAGTAAACAGCAAGGTATTAGTACAGGCAAGTTGCTAACGGTCAATGGAAAAGAATGAGGAGCCCCATAAACTACAAGTTGCTCAATGTTTATAAAAAGTTTAGCCCTCATTCTGAAAACATACTCTAGTCCCTACTCACTGAAACATCAACATTCAAGGTATTTTGTGCTCTCGTGTTCTATATTTGTACACAAATGTATTGCAGTGTTTCATAAGGTCTCCACTTTCAGAGAGCTTCAAAATTGTAAAAAAAACCTTCTAAATGTTCACTCTGTAGGAAATAGACAACCTCAGTTTCGGAATGCATGCTGCAAATGAACTGGCACCGCCCCCTGAAATATGCTTGGCCTCCCTTGGTGCCCCTGCAATAGCGCAGACTGATCACAGCGTAAAAAAGTACTGCGAGAGCGATTGAGTGCATTTAAAATTCCATGCGGGGTACTGTGATGTCATACACTCAGAAGTGCAGCGCCAACACACCTATTCACTGTCTGATTTTTTTTCAAGATTTTTTGGAACAGTTATTTGAGAAATGGAATGTTACTGTAGCTCAATTGAGCATTACGTTAGCAGTGCAAAGGTTGTGCTATTGATTCAGGGACACACATACTGATCAAATATATACCTTGAATGTACTGTTAGTCGCTTTGAATAAAAGCGCCAAATGCATGTAATGTAAATTTCAAGCCTATTCCAAGCCATTGAGGAAACCAATAGAAGACAGTGAAGGTATGAATTGAATATACAGAGCAAATAATTGCACATTAAAGACTTATGGTATGTTTCCTAAGGTCAAATACATTTTATCCAACTTGTAGGGAAGCACTGGGCCCCTTCTTTCAAAAGCTATTGAACTGGATGATGTGCTTTTGAAAAACCCATAGAAAATAGTGATGTATAAATTGCACCTACAAGTAGTAATTATCATACACTTTCTGTCAACTGTCAATCAAAACAAGAAGTGATTTATTACCCCCCTCCCTCCCCTGTTTATGACTTGTCCGGTTGTCAATCAAAAGTTTGTACATGTCTGGATCTGACCTGTGCCATATGAAACTGACCCCACCATTTATTTCTTCCCTCCTACCTTCCTTCTGTAAGCAAATAGGTGTGAAAGTTTTGATAGCGAGATAAATGTTTACGATGCGTGTGTGTGTTGACACTGTTGAGTTGGGTTAGTTCCAGTAAATGAAAGTGGTTGATCTGAGACTTTGGGTCACAAATTCATCTCAAGGTGTGTTCAGACAGTTTTCTGATTAAAGTATATCCCCCCAATTTGTTTGTTTGTTTTCCTGACTGTGGGAAGGTCAGTGTGTTGTTGCCTCTAAAGTTAAATCAAAGAGTTAAAGAAATCACACATTACCAAAGAGAAGAGGGTTTCAACCTGTCTGATATTCTTCTGGTTGGGGACATGCTGGGTGTGTCTACCTAACTGGAGGAACAAATCTCAACTAATTCCTTGATTATTAGTGATTATAGCATATACCCCCTAATTTGTTTGTCTTCCTGACTGTGGAAAGGTCCGTGTGTTGACGCCTCTAAAGTTAAAACAAAGACCAAGCCCCCAACTTGTTCTTCCTGCCTGTGGGACGGATTGTATTGACACCCATAGAGTCCCTTCAGCTGCATGCCTCAGATAAAGAATCTTTCACAAAAATACATCTTATTCTAATTTAGGTTAAACTTTCACATGATAAAAAAAGGTACATAATCTTATTTTCCTTTTAAAGCTTTTGCTTCTAGCAGTTTTTAATTTAATAAACGTTTAGTTTTAGACTTATATCTTAAATGACTATATGACTATAAAATGACTATATCTTAAATCTAAATAAATTATATATATTATATCTATATAAATTATATCCTAATTTTAAATAAATTAAAAAATAAAGATATACTGATACTATAACCATGGTTTTAAATATGCAAATTGTTTAGCATTGTTTTCATTTAAACACCAATGTTAATTTGCCTGAAAATCCTGATTTGCCTAAAAATCCTGTGTTTGTGGACAGAAGCTGTGTCTAGATATTCATAGCATCACACCTCAGTCCTTTGGGTGACTCTTTGAATTGTCACATTACATATCTTTTAAGATAAACCGTACTTTTAGAACAATATGTGTACTGTGTACTTCTACAATGTTTCATCACTTTAGACTGTATTCAGACAGACATCCGGACGTGAATTTTTTTACTGTTATTTTGCAATGAATCAAGTTCCAATTACCATGGAGCACAGCAAGCTTGTCGCGTGACGTTACACAGTGGCGCGCTGCAGCTTATGTTATGTATATTTCCTACAAAATATTTTTTTAATAACATTTTTATTTATTTATTATTATATAACTTTTAAATACACGGTTAAATGTATTTTCCCAATGTAATGATATTTTCCGATTGTTAAATTTGTGTAAACATTTATAATGGTCACATTAAATGATTGGTAAGTTATCACGGGCACCGCGATTTGTCCAGGAGACAGACCTTGCTGAATATAAAACATGCTCATCCACTTCTTTTGAAACATAAAAGTGTATGTTGAACTGAGAGAGAAATAGAGTAAAGTTTAGAATTACCTACACAATCGATTGACAGGAATAAAACATAACTTTCCTGTAGCTTTCCTGTAGCTCAGTGGTTAAATAGCAAATTAATGAAATATAACATAACGATGATGATCTTACGCCAGACAAGAATCATCACAGCGGTGTGATCGTACGCGTCAAAGAGGTTAAGTTAAATCTTTATAACAGTTTGTTAAGACTATTTCATTTTAAATATAATGACAACGATACAATCATCATAATCCTGTTTCATAATATGGGTCATTTTGGTCAAATTTATTTTTCCTACAAATTGCATAGTTTTAACATTTTTGTTAAAAAGTGTGTGAATAAAATCATTTATTGTATCATCATTTATATATCAATTATTATTTACTTTTCACTCTTTCACCAGACCTGACATTAACCCATCCTGCCAAACATTATTATATATATCACTTAATTTTTGACGTGCCCGTTGTTTTAAATTTTTCAATCTTTCAACAGTTAGCGCAGGACATCAGTAACGTTTCTAAATATCGCTTCAGCCTGAACAACATTGGTCACTCATAGTTGTTTGAAGATTGGGATTGCCATTTGTATCTTAATACTATCAACACTTAAAAGATGAACTGTCATCACAATTTGACAAAAACTAGAAGCGAGAACCTAACAACAATATGAACAAAGTAAAATAATAATCATATAGCTGAATATTTTTTATTGCTTTGATGCATGTCTGGAACTTGTTAATCCTTGAACACATTGTTCAATGACTGTCCAAATGACTCTTTTAGGCCATTTGGTACATTATTTCAGAGAATACTACTGGTTTAACCTTTATTTGTATGTAGATTTAGATATAGATTAAAAACCGAAAAAGAATTAATGTTGATACATTGTTACAAGGAGCAGCGTGTTATCCCTTGATGCAAAGAGTGTTGTTTACAGAGTGTTGCAACAAGTACTGCATTGTGTCTTTGTCTAGTTTCAGAGGAGCTTAATGAGTTAAGTTGATATTTCTAACATTTGGATTGAGCTGTTGTGTTGATCACACTTGTGCCAACCACACCAGTTCAACATTATCTGTTTTCCTTGGCCACCGTTTTTAATATTTAAATGTTTTTGTGCCTAACTGTAAGGCTTTTGGACAGGTAGGGTCAATGTGGTGTGTAGTATCAGTTCTAAAAGTTTGTTTTGCTTGGTTTATGAACCTGCATGATTATGGTGGGATTTTAAAATCTGAGCGCTGCAATGTAATGTAATGATGTGTCTGAATAACCCTTGAACAGTTTCTATGTGGCATCAGAGATCGAAAAGAAACATATGTCATGGTTTATTAATTGGCTAATTAATTGAATTGAATCAGTAGTTTAAAGAAGAACAAAGTAAATCGTTGAGTATGATGACTGCACCTTAATCCATCTAAAACACATGAGATTTGGTTTGGGTAACATCTTCGTTCGCTTCTTTAGGGGATGAGCGTTACATACATTTACATTAAGCAGATGCTTTTATCCAAAGCGATTATAGTTTATATTATAATAAGCATTATAATACACATTGATCACTATACATTGAGAATGTGCAATCCCTGGGATCGAACCCATGACCTTGGCGTTGTTAACGCCATGCTCTAACCACTGAGCGTTGTTAACGCCATGCTCTAACCACTGAGCTACAGGAAAGCATACGTAACCAAGACGTTCCCTTTCAGTCAGTCACGTTCGACATTACGTCAATGAACTGACGTATGGGGTGCCTGTGGAAAACGCTGCAAGCCAACCCACATTACAGGCTAGGAATGCAAGTGAGGCAGATGAAGCGTGCCTCTGTACAACACTTTCCCTGTCTCCGTAACCTACCCAGTGCTCTGTGCAGGCAACCCGCCGCAGCCCAGCCAGGTGCAAAGCCTGGACGCGGAGAGGTTGTGGCGATTGTTCCTGTCCCCGCCAGGAGACGGCACATCACTGGGGAAACGCCCGTTCCAGAGGAAGGGCGTTGCGGAGACCACACCCCACTAAAAGGAGGTAATGTTTGGAAATGAGGTATAGACTGACAAGGCAGTACTACCTATGAGAAATGTGCGGTCCCTACCTACTGGGATGGCTCACTGCCACAGAGACTGGCGACAGTACAGCGCCAAGGGAAGGACACGGGTTCTCCGATAGGAAAACCTACCGTGGAAAATACACACGTGGGATTACCAAGGGGGAATCACAACACATGGGGCACCTATCCACGAACCATACATGGAGGTTTTAAAGATCGGGTGCCAGATAGTGCCCAGTCCCTGAGAAAGAAGGTCCTTCCTCAGGGGACTCCGCCAGGGAGGGGTTGTCGCAAGGAGCACCAGGTCTGAAAACCAGGTCTGGGCGGGCCTTGCACAGAGTCTGTGCAAGGAGGCTCACTGGGGGAAATGTGTATTTGCATAGGAACAGAACAGCAGGCAGTGGGAGGATTCGTGGGAAGCAAACAGGTCCACCTGTGCCTCCCCGAGTCAACTCCAGATCAACTGGACTGCCTGGGGATGAAGTCTCTACTCTCCTGGGCCTGTCAGCTGCCGTGAGAGTGAGGAATATGGTTGAGCCCGCCCAGAATGTAGGTGGTGTGAAGCAACCCGAGTCGCCGCTGACTCCAGAGGAGGAGATGGTGGGCGAGTTGAGTTGGTTGCGACGTGAGCGTAACCCGCCTTGGCGGTTGATCTACACCACAGTCGCTGTTTTGTCCGTACGAACTAACACATGCCTGCCCTGTAGCAATGTCTGAAACTGGCGCAGAGCCAAAAGCACTGCCAACAACTCGAGGCAATTTATTTTTCACAGGCGCCGAGGTCCTGTCCAGGAGTCTGAAGCCATTTTCCCATGGCACATGGCGCACCAGCCTGTCTTGGAGGCATCCGTTGTCACAACAACATGCCTGGACACTTGTTCAAAGGGCACCCCGGCCCGTAGAAAGGCAATGTCCAACCAAGGGCTGAAGGTTTGGCGGCAGAGTGGTGTGACAACCACATGGTGTGGCCGCGGCGCGTGATAACAGGTCCGGCGGGGGGAGCGCTGCCTCTACCCAACACTGCAGAGGACTGAGAGGTCCGCAGGGAATGACCCGGTAGGGAGTCTCCACAGTGACCTCAAGGTCTCCTAAAGCGCTAACCAGCTCTGCTGCCTTCAGGCGCATAGCCTGTGCAACAGAATGGGCAGGCGCAGAGGGAGCTCAATCTCTCATGGAGAGAGAGAGCTGTGACCGCAGCTTTGAAATGGGCATGCTCTCGTAATAAGAGCACAACCCAACCACGAACACCACAACTGCATGTTTTTCACCCAGGCATGTGATGCAGTGAGCATGGTCAACAGACAAGCCACAAGCCTCCCCTCACACATAAGCCATTGTGACACAGTCTGTGTTAAATAAGATGCCTGAGATTGTTTAAATGTTTTCCAAAATGAGGGTGTCATTGTTTCAATTTAAAACAATGCAAAATGACCCATATTTCAAAACAGGATTATGATGGTTGTATCGTTAAAATGATATTTAAAATGAAATTGTCTTAAACTCTTATACTCTTAAGATTTAACTTAAGATACAGTCTAAAGTGATTAAACATTTATTGTAGAAAGACACAGTACACATCTTGTTCTAAATGTAAAGTTTACCTAAAAAAGATATGTAATGTGACAATTCAAAGAGTCACCCAAAGGACTGAGTGTCTAGTCCTTCTAGACATTCACTGCTATGAATGTCTAGACACAGCCTCTGTCCACAAACAGGATTTTCAGACAAATCAAGATTTTCAGGCAAAGATGTCAGGCAAAATAACATTGGTGTTTAAATAAAAACAATGCTAAACAAGCTGCATATTTAAAACTATGATTATGGTATCAGTATATCTTTATTTTTAATCTATTCAAAATTAGGATATAATTTATATAGATATAATATATATATAATTTATTCCGATTTAAGATATAGTAATTTTATAGTCATATTGTAACGCAGGGGCGGTTTTAGGCATGGGCAAACGGGGCAGCCGCCCGGGGCAGCATTTTTCATGACACGTGGGGGGCGGCACACGAACTTGAAGGAAAAAAAATCATCTGTGCCGCTAAGCGGTTTTTATTATCTATGATACCTGTGCCGCCCCTGCTGCTGAAGGAGCCGCACAGAAGCTGAGCAACCGTTAGTTGTGTGGGGGTGGGTTTAGTTGTCAGGGGGCGCCGGGAGGGAGTCTCGCCTGGGGCGCAATTCAATGTAGAACCACGACTGTAACGGAATGCAGACTCACACACAAGATGTTAGTTTAACCAACAGGCGTATTTATTGCACAGAGTTGGGTAATGTAAGCAGGTAAGTATGCTGAGAGATAATGTTAGAGACACAGGTAAGGCACACAAAACACACACTGGAGAACACAAAGGAGATCGGGGAGACACAAACGAACTCGAGCAGGTAATCGATAGAGCATGGAGATGAGTCTGTTTCGTGGTTGAGATCAGACCAAGGGTGAGTGAAGTGTGTGTGCTTTTATAGTGTCTTTGATTGATATCAGGTGCAGGTGATTAGTACTCCGGTGAATGTGATCGCTGAATGTGGGTGGAGCCTGGTGCTTC
Source organism: Botia almorhae (assembly GCA_036877575.1). Lineage (NCBI taxonomy): Eukaryota > Metazoa > Chordata > Actinopteri > Cypriniformes > Botiidae > Botia > Botia almorhae. Next base: position 19,320 of record JAZGTJ010007420.1, read on the forward strand.
TGTGACACATATAGTCATTTAAGATATAAGTCTGTTTAAAACTAAATGTTTATTAAATTAAAAACTGTTAGAAGCAAAGGCTTTGAAAGGAAAAGAAGATTATGTACCATTTTCCTGTTATAATGTGAAAGTTTAACCTAAACTAGTATAAGATGTATTTTTGTCAAAAATTCTTTATCTGATGCATGCAGCTCAGTGTAAGTGAAGGGACAATTTCAAAACAATCCGTCCCACGGGCAGGAAGAATATCAGACAGGTTGAAACCTTCTTCTCTTTGGTAATGTGTGATTTCTTTAACTCTTTGATTTAACTTTAGAGTTTTTTTTGTCAGGGTCCTGTCTTCCTGTCTAGTCTGAGGGATTGCGTTTTGCCAGGATCCTGACACAGTCAGTGTTATATGTCAGAGCGCGAGATTTAGATTCTGACTCGTCTTGTTACAGTTCGGTTCCGGAGTCAGAGTCTGAACTTGTGCTCTGGGTGTGCTTTCTGTGTGAAAGCATGGCTCTGTTGTTTACATCTGCCATGTGCTCTCCGGTTTTGCGTCATCGCCCCGCCTTCTTGTTTCCTTGTCTCCTCGTTTCCTTGTTTAAGTTAATATCGCGCACCTGTTTTTCGTTATTACCCTTTGTATTTAATGCCCTTGTGTCTGCTGTCCTGTGCTGGTCTGTTCCATCCATGCTCGTTTTCCTGTACGTATCTGTGCTTGTAGATTCTGAGTTCTTCCATGCGTTTCTGTGCTTCGTTGTATAGTTCATGTTCTGTGTCAGGTTTGTTTTCGTTCGTGTCTGTCTTCATTTATTGTATATTCAAAGTTTAATCCTGCCTTTGTTTGTTTTGATTATATGTTTGTTATTGATTCTTTGCATGTCTTGGTGCTTTAAGTTTATATTCGTTTATTTATATCTTGTATTGTAATCCAGCCTTTTGCTCTTCGTTCTCGCCCCTAGTTTTGTTATTTAAATAAAAGCTTTTGTGTTAATTGCTGTCTGCGATTGGGTTCTTTTCCCGCTTAATCGTGACAAATTTATCTCGCTATCAAAACTTTCACACCTACTTGCTTACAGAAGGAAGGTAGGAGGGAAGAAATGAATGGTGGGTCAGTTTTATATGGCACAGGTCAGATCCAGACGTGTACACACTTTTGATTGACAACCGGACATAAAAGTCATAAACAGGGGGAGGGAGGGGGGTAATAAATCACTTCTTGTTTTGATTGACAGTTGACAGAAAGTGTATGATAATTACTACTCCTACAGAACAAATAATTGTAAAATGATGAGCTGTAGTATGTTCTATAGGGTCAAATAAAATTTTTCCAATTTTTTTGAAGCCACGTGACCCTCCTTTCACAAGCTATTAAACTGGATGATGTGCCATTAAAAAACCCATAGAGGACAGTGATGGTATAAATTGAACATATAGAGCAAATATTTGTGCATGAAAGACTTAGTAGTTTGTTCTTTAGTGTTAAAAAAGTGTAAAAACATTTTGTAAAGTTAAATAATTTTCCAACTTGGAGCACTAGATTTCTTCTTTTAAAACCTATTAAAGTGTATCATTTGTTGTTGAAGAAATTAACAAGCCATGCCTAGTAGAACATCTGGTGCACCCATTGTTTGCCAAACCTTTTGAAGAAATTGTTATTGATGTGTTTATTCAAATAAGTATTCTAACTGATATTATGTTTTTATGAAAGCAGATTAGACTCAATAATAATTCACGCAAAATAAACGATGCACACATGCATAACCAAATTCACATGCATTAAACTGAATTAAAAAATATATACACAAAAACTCATGTGCACAAAATAAAAATACATAGTCATAAAATACGTGTCACAAACTCAAAACACAATTCACAAATGTACAACTGTGTACAAAGTTTTTAATCTTTATAATCTTTAAAAAGGTACGAATCGTCTTTTATGTGTGAATCGCTCTGGTTTTGCGTGTGTGTATTTTTGAGACTGTCCTGGCAGCGCGTTTCTCCCACTTGGGTGACTCGTACTATTTAGCCAATCAGATGCGAGCTTACCATTCAACCAATCAAAACCTGCCGTACTGTTGTACGTTTGTTTTTTTCCCTTTTTTAACGCTTAAACAGATAGTACAAAAAGAACATAGCCAAGGGATCACATACAAATCCATAAAATAATGACCAATAATTTTAAATTAAACATTAATGACAAACACAAACGTATACACATTGACAGTAAATAAACATTGATGCAAAAAAACACCAGAATGACATTACAATGATATTACAAAGAAATTGAAACAAACGCATATAAGGAAAGCATGTAAATACACAGGTTTTCTTTAAATACCTCTGTATAATATTTCAGGAATCTTAGGTTTTTTTTATTCTTTTTAAGATGAAGAGATTTTAGGAGTGCTTTTATTTCAATTTTCAAGGGGATAGGATGGGGAACTATTTGCAAATTTATGTTTGTGAATGAAAAATTTACCATATAAAATAAAAACGTTTATAATATGTTCCAGGGGTTTATTATTAGAATTATTATAATAAAAAATAATATCTTTTAAACCAAAGGAGTGTACAACGAGTCAAATATATGAGAACCTAGGTCAGACCAAAATTGCTTGGATAAAGGACAATCAAAAAAAAGATGTACTGAAGTCTCCTCTGCTTGTTTGCAAAAAGAACATGAGCTTTCAATGTCCAAATATTTAGAAACATTAGAATTAACAGGATATATTTTATGTAAAATTTTAAAATGTGTTTCCTTTGCCTTATTAGAAATACAATATTTACCAGGTAAAAGCCGGGATCTTTTCCAGTCTATATCATCAACCAAGGACCTTCGGTAGAACTTTCCTCTTGAAAAAAATTTTCCTTTTGAATTGAAAAATGTGGCGCCTTGCCTATTATTACATTTCTTGTCTAACAGATCAACGCCTTCCAATAGCAAAGTAGACTGAGCAACAACTGAACTCCTTGGATTAAATAAAGAATGACTTTTAACAAGATGAATTAAACCAGGTGAACATGCTTTAACAGGGGCAGACTGGGACAAAAATTCAGCCCTGGCACTGTAGCCACACCAGCCCACATTACCACACCGACACAGCCCCACCCACGGACACGCACATTCACTACTTATATTGGTGTACAGATGGTAAAATACCATATGTAATAGATATTTAAACATTTAATATATGTGACTGGAACAAAAACAACCCATTTATAACAAATTTATACATAGGGGAGAGCGGGGTAAGTTGTCACACTTTTCACACAGACTAACTTTTACTGAGCACCATGCATCACAATGTAATAAATATTTTACCAAATGAAAGAAGGAAGTCTCGGGCACATATGATGTATTCATTAAATTTTCATATCTTATCTCATTACGGAGTTGTAGACTGTTGAAGGGAGAATGTGCACTTGTGACAATTTGCCCCATCGGCAGGTAAGTTGTCACACTAGATTATCTAAAAATAAGAACACAAATACTTAATTGTGATTATTGATTTTAATTGTTAAATTCAAACCAAAACTGGAAATTTTAACAATTATGCCAAGAGAATTC
>JAZGTJ010007421.1:8763-22878 GCA_036877575.1 Botia almorhae
CTATGTTGTTTTGTCATAGGGATGGAAGGATGCTGTTTGAATATTTAGCAGACAAACATAGTGTAAGTTTTACTACTTTCTCGATACTGTAACCAAGTATAATCCATGCAGTAGTTTGCTGAAAAGCTTTAAGAGTGTCTCATATCTGTGTCTGTTATTTTCTATTGACATGTTTTTTGTATTTGATTAGTTTCACACAGTCTGTTTGTTTGATCAGTTTCGTCAGGAATATTTGGATACTCTTTACCGTTATGCCAAGTTTCAGTACGAGTGTGGAAACTACTCTGGTGCTGCGGAGTATCTCTACTTCTTCCGTGTGCTGGTCAGTGCTGATGTTTGTATATGTGACACCTCCAGTCTGTTGTTTAGAAGGTCTATGTGGTTAATGTGGTTTGTGTGAAACAGACTCACTATTTACTGCCTGAAAAATAAGACTGAATAGCAAAAATCAAGGAATTTAACTTTAAATGTGCTTCAGTCATTTTTGTTTTCAGTAATTTACCTGAACGAACAACCAGTGACAAATTGACCTGATAACTTTTTTAGTGCTTTAAAAGGTTTAGCGGGCAAACATTTGCCTAAAAGTATTTTTTGAACTGTTGTAAGCTTTACGTCGCATTGTGACCAATCAGAATTCTGTGAACACAAAATATCAGCATATATTTAATTTTAGACCAATAAGATTTCACATGAATCGTGTTTATTTTTAATTTCATAATGTTGCTTGCATATTAAACGCACAGACTGCCCTGGATATAAATAAACCTTTGCCCTGTGCAGGGATAAAGAGGTTTGATTGTTGTCATGTCGCAGGTTCCCTCCACGGACCGGAATGCTTTGAGCTCTCTCTGGGGGAAACTGGCATCTGAGATCCTCATGCAGAACTGGGAGGCGGCCATGGAGGACCTGACCCGTTTACGAGAGACCATCGACAACAACGTGAGTCTGTCTGCCCCCCACCCCCAAAATCTCTGTATAACCCACATATGGCTCACATATAACACTGAATTCAGCAGGGTGTTGCTTTATGTTGCATCAGTGTTGTGAGGTGGACTTTAATTTGTATTTTTGTTTGCAGTGCGGTTATTAAAAACAAATGTCTTGTTGCTTTGCTCGGCTGTAATATTATGTCAACCATGTGACAAGTGAAATTTGAAGGGGAATTGATCAAAAGTATCAGGTAATACGCATGACTTGTGTACAATGAACTGATGTTTATATGTTGCAGTCGGTGAGTTCTCCTCTTCAGTCTCTACAGCAGAGGACGTGGCTCATTCACTGGTCTCTGTTTGTCTTCTTCAATCATCCCAAAGGCAGAGACAACATCATCGAGCTCTTCCTGTATCAGCCGCAGTGAGTATCACCATACAGAACATCTGCTTCTGTCTGTCAGAGCTTCATCATGTATCGCTCAAGGTGTAACAGTGTGTTTGTGGGGATTTTGCTGCTGAGTCATTTAAGTCGGGGAAGACAATTTTGGAGACGCTAGCTTTGAAAGCATAAGATCACACCCTCTCTTCAGAGCGCTCTCCAAGGCCACGCCTCCTTCAAACACATGAATACATCCATGGTTTGACAGACAAGTATTATGTCCTGTCATTGCATTTGGACTGAAAATACAGTCGAAATACTGTCGAAATGTTCAACGTTTTTTTTTTTCCCAGCTTCAATAATTGTTTTGTGTTACTGATGAGTGTCATGAATTTTTCAGGTATTTAAACGCAATTCAGACCATGTGTCCACACATTCTGCGTTACCTGACCACAGCCGTCATCACCAACAAGGATGTGAGAAAACGACGGCAGGTCCTCAAAGACCTTGTTAAGGTTATACAACAGGTACGGCAGAGACTTAAGGCTAGCGTGTGTCTAATACACTCCACACAGCTCCAGTGTTTATGAAAGGCTGAGAGAGTTTATTTCAGTTCCGTTATGAAGATTCTCTCCTTTCTGATTCACATGAATGAACTCACAGATTCTGCTTTGGGGTTTCAGCAAGCTTGTGAAACATTCTGTTTCTTTCAATGTTTTCAGATGTGCCTCCTTCTGAAGTATTGTTGTAGAGTTTGTGAATTAACTTTGAAAATGATGTCAAATTAGCACTAGGTTAACCTCTGCTTCTCTGCAGGAGTCATACACATACAAGGATCCTATCACAGAGTTTGTGGAGTGTCTCTACGTTAACTTTGATTTCGACAGTGCTCAGAAGAAGCTGAGGGAATGCGAGTCGGTAAGCTTTACCACCCGCTGTGTGTGCGCAAATATTACACATCCACCAGGTCTGTCAATCCTCAGAAGTTGTCTTGTTTAATTTATAAGCTTGCTTAATAACAATTTGTTTGTGCATTAGATTGTTGATTAATTGTTAATGATTTGTTGATTCAGAATACAGTCCAGCATACAGCATTTCCCTTGACAAATGTAGCATATTCTACAGTCTACTCAACAAACGGCGTTGAGTATTTCAGAATTTGTCATTCATTTGGATGTTTTTCAAGGTGCTGGTGAATGATTTCTTCCTGGTGGCCTGTTTGGAGGATTTCATTGAAAATGCTCGTCTGTTCATATTCGAGACGTTCTGTCGGATCCATCAGTGCATCAGCATCAGGTATCTGCACCTGTTCGGAGGATTCCCACTGGAATAACAGTCTTTAATCCTCTTCACTCACTGAGTGTACTGAGCTGTGAATTCACAGCAGATCACAGTAGCTTGCGCTGCGCACACATGAAATCTGTTAAAGATTCTGCCTGCAGTTTAATTCTTATCATCAGCGCAGCACTTGTGTTTACCATCACAGACTGAATTTTCACGAGACTGCTGTGCTTTGTGTTTTAAGATGAGCTATAGCTTGTTGTTGACCCTACACAAGCTTCTGGTGTCTGTCTCACTCTGTGTCTCGTCTAATCTACTGCTCTTCTGTTTTGGGCAGCATGTTGGCTGATAAGTTGAATATGACACCCGAGGAGGCTGAGAGGTGGATCGTAAATCTGATTCGCAACGCCAGACTGGATGCCAAAATCGACTCCAAACTGGTAAGAGAGCTTTGTGTTAAAAAACACATTCAAACACAAAGTCTATAAGTTTAATGTGCAGGAAGAAACACTCATATTTATTACATTCTGACTGAAACTGGATTATAAAACCTATTTGGATTTCACAGGTCTTAACTGTGGTGATCAGTTCTTTTTCCACCTACGTGAAAGTGTTTGTGCTGATTTTCCCTGTTTGTGTTTGTACGCAGGGTCATGTGGTGATGGGCAACAACGCTGTGTCACCCTATCAGCAGGTGATTGAGAAGACCAAGAGCTTGTCCTTCCGCAGTCAGATGCTGGCCATGAACATCGAGAAGAAGATCAGCCACAGCAGCAGAAATGAGGTACTTTCATTCACGCAATGATCATTACCATCTGAATATGAACCGGTCGGGAAACTTCTGGATTTAAGTGTTTCAGTGTTGATTCCTCACTTAAACGTTAGCCAACATTAGCTGGCCAACAATTACCCAAAGATGTCATCCACTTCAAATACAAAGACCTGACCTGAATTATTTCATGTGAGAACAGTAAAGTTTCCTCTGCTGTTGTTCATTTTCACTGTGCTGGCAGCTTGAGGTAGAGTCGAGTGTTTCAGCGCTTGTCCATCTGGCATGTTTCTTGAGTTCTTATCTTCCATGTTCTTTTCCAGACCCCAAACTGGGCGGCTCAAGACACTGGCTTCTATTAGACCAGCAGCAACAACACGAAACAGAGGATCAACTGTCACGTTCCTCAGTCACAACTTATTTAACTAACCTTCACCTAGGCTTGTTTTATAAAAGGTCATTTTGCAGACATTTCTAAAGTGTGTTGAGGACTGTGGAATTCTGGGATATGTGAAATGCTCAGTTCTTGTCATGCATTCTGTATGATGGAGAGACTTGTCATTTTAAGTCATATTCCAGTGGTATGTCATCTCAAAGGACCTGTTTGTGTTTGCATACACAAATCCTTGTTTTGAACATCATAACATTAAAATAAATAAAAAGTGTTTCTGACTAGATTTGAATGATTCTTTATCTATATGCGTTTTCCATTAATATAATCAGCATAACTACATCATTCATTTGTTCATTTTGTTTTTGTGTTGATTTGTTTCGCAAAAACAAACATTTGTGTCACACTGGTGTTGTGGTGCAGATTGGAAAAATATGTGCTTTTGATATGTGCTACAGATGTGTTGTAAATATGTTGTGTGACGTCACTCTGCATTTCACGTCACACAATTGGGCCCCAAATCAAGCTGACAGGACAGGCAAGAGCTCTAAACCAGCTTTAAAAACTTAAGCGGGGTATTTATTTGAAATATTAATGTCAAATAATCTTAGTCATTTACATTTATTTGCGTAATTCCAGTATGTGACCAGAACCGAAACTGTCAACATCAACAAAACAAAACGAGCGTATGAGTAACAAACGGCATCGAGCGAGCCCAGACGAATGAAACGGATGTTAAAATTCACTTATTGTTCATTACTGTCAGTCTGGTTTTCAAGATTTCTTTAAACACGACTATAATATACTGTGTACTGGCGATGTCGTTGATATTGGTGATGTTTTATCCAGTAGGTGGCAGCAGTGACGAACTTTTCCAATGTGTGTCTGCTCCGTCATTCATAACCCTCATCACCGCTGCGCATCTTTACAACTGAAGCTGAAATCACGAATTATTCTGCATTTTGAGAGGACCAGTTCATTTTTTGGGTGGTTTTAGGTTTAAAGCACAAGGGTGTGCGTTTCAAAGTTGAAAACTAAAATTTCTATAGTGAGTCATAAATGATCAGCTTCCTCTAGATCACATTTCAACTTTGGTTATTTTCACATTTCAAAATCAATCCCGCATGAAAATGCTGTTTATAGTATTAGTACCACACAGAACACTGAACTTACACTGAAAAATGTCTGAATGTCACTGCATTAAACCAAACAGAGAAATCACAAGTGCTCACATTAACTCTGGAGATGTTTAACAACCACAACGTGTCCAGATAGATTTGTAGACATATAAGGCAATTCAGCATTTACTTTATAATTTAAGATTCTAACAAGCATGTTGTGAAATTTCATGAGAAAGTGTGTGCGCTGTTTTCTCTGTAATAAATGCTACTGGTTTAATATTTTATGTAACAAACACATGCATGTTTAAGTGTTGTTTAAAAGTTCAAATACTTTTATTCAGCACTTAAATATGAATAATGTTTGCAGAAATATTTCTATAATCTCTCTGTCTACACACACACACACACACACACACACACAGTAAAATACTGCATGTCATTGTAATGCAGGTTGGATTTTAACTGCTCCGGGAGCATTTCTCAGTTTCCAGTACCATTAACCAGCGAGTCTCTGAGTGAGAGTAAAAAATGAGAGGGGTGTGAGAGATGTTTTTGGCCTGGGAGTGGCTGCTGGATGTTGCAGGCTGAGGCTCACTGTTTGACTCGAGGTAACGCGCGTGTACGTGCTCCTCCAGAGCTGACGTGAGCCTTTCCACAGCTGCTACCCATCTGCAACAGACACAGTGACAGGAGCTAGAGGGAAAGAGAGAGGACAGACAACGGTTGAGTATGGATGTGTTGCAGGACTGGGCCCTGGCCCGACTGCTCTGGGTTATGGTGCTGGTTCTGGCCACCATTCTGGTGTGGAGCTTGTTCTTCTGCTGCTGGGGAATCCAAAGCTCCACCTCCCCTCTGGAGAGATATCTCGCAGGTAATGGTGGCGTTTAAATCTTCAGGAACTGACCTGGAATCAGTTCTTATTGGAATGCTGCTTGGCTGTTTTACATTCAGGCAAATGCTCAATGCTGTTTCCAGATCAGTATTCAAATCCTCTCTGAAGTCGTATCCAGAAGTTTCAGAAGGATGTAGGAAAAATGTGAATTCCAGTGGGATTTATTTTGTTCATTCTATTCATAGAATGATGTTGGTTTCCGTGAGTGACCACTGTGTGCTGCTGTATGATGGGAAAGAGGTTGAGTTGGTCTGATCTGTGTGTTGTCATTTGAAGCACCATTCAGAATCCACAAATCACTGTTTACTATTTGCTCAATGGTATCCCAAAAAGAAGGTTCCTGGATGTTACGCCATGGTAGTTATGTTTGCAAACCGAAATGTAAATAGCTTCAAACACACATGCAAATTATTTTTAGATTGTTACGCACAAGAAGTGGTTGATAAATCAGACATGCTAATGTAGACTTCACTGAAATCTGTTCACTGTGTGTTCCTGGAATAAAAGAACATGTTTTCCTTGTTTAGTTTTCACAGATGTGATTCAGCTGAAACATACAGCATCTGAACTGCATTTCAGTTGAACTAGTTCTCTCAGAGGTGATGGATAGTCAAAGCAGATTCTCACTAGTTGACTCTGAATGTTGTGGGGTTTTGACAGCTGTACATAATATTTACATACATGTCAGAATGTTCATATGTACATGTATTGCCTCCAGACAAAATACACATATCAGTATCTTATATCAATGTCATTTTTGCACAATACTAATTTGTGATCAATATTTCAGCTGGTCAGAGCTAATCTTCTATTGTAATATGTAATCTATATGTAATCTTCTATTTCTGTTTCAGCAATAGAGCGAAAATCAAAGACAAAACACCAGAGTCAGGTAAGTGATCCCCCCTCCATAATTCTATGAAGTGCATGTAATTTCTCTTAATTAAATTATGGTTAAGAAAGCGATTACTGTCAGTTAATTATCAAGGTACCGCATACACAATTACCAAAATACAGTAGTACTTACTGCAAGCTATTCCGAACAGTGATCTCCACTGCCTACAGGGCCAGTATTGTAAAAAAGCCATTGCATGAAAATTTAAAAGTGTTTCTTTAGCAAAGAGCTTCTCTTTAAGCATTCAAATGAGTGTTTTATAGTGTTTATTACACTCTCAGGCTGTCTAATAAGTGCTCTCATTGTGATCCAGACAGTGGTCAGCAAAAATATCAGCTCAGACTGGAAAGACATTTCTCTGTTTTTTCAGCAGAAGAAGAAGCTGAAGGATAAGAATGTCTCTGCAGCTGTGCTAAACAAGAGGATCGCCGGTGCGATCAAGCTGATGGGCCCCGTGTCTCAGGAGAGGAAGAAAGAAAAACAGGAGAGAAAGACAGAGGAAGAGAGAGGAAAGGAGGAAAGAAAGCATGAGAAGAAAGACGATATGGAGGAGAGGTCTTCCACATTGAAAAAGAGGAATAAGCATCATCTGAAAGTCACCATCGCACCCGACACTGTGACCTCAGCATCAGCTGAGCAGGTGAGATGTATGGGCGGGGTCATCATCTGCAGCCAATAGGAAAATTACTTTTAAAATTGATAAACAATAACATGATTGGATTTATACACATTGAACACAATGTAGCCTGGCATAAACTTTGAGAGAAACAGATTTACAAGATGTTTTTGGAGTGAAATGTTGTTTTTCAAAGACTGCATCAGCCAAAGAATGAAACTGGAAAAATAGATCATGACACTAGTTGACATCAGTTATCACTTGGTTAAGCAAATTAGCCTTCAGTTTTCATATTATAGCTATAGTGAGTACTGGGTAAGATGTGAAATAACATGCTTTTCCAGTAAAATGTGTCTTCTAGTATCAGATTTATTGAAGGAACCGATTTATTGATTATCGAAATAGTGTTTTAATGCCTCCAAATTACTCGTTTGTATTACAAATCACTAAAATTAGTATTCCAAACATAACAAACATGACAGTCACTGATGTGGGGCTCAGATCGCAGTTAGTTGAAATCCGCGCAGTTTGTCAAACTAAGGATGATTTATTCACTGTTCCTCCCACATAATCTACCGCAAAACACCCGTGACTTTACACCGATGTGCTGAACTGAGGGAGTTACTCTCCTCTAACATCACCCCACCTCACATCATCTTTCCTCTCCATCCTTTCTGTTTTACACCCGCATCATCACTGACAAACCGCATCACATATATCCAGCGCTGTTCTCTGTTGCTATGCGTAACTAGAGCGCTCCGGCGGCGGGTTTCTCTCCGGTAAGTTGCGTATATAGCCGCGTATATAGCCGCATCTTGCGCTATTTTGATCATCTTTTAGCGAGTTTGTTCGCAAAGCCGGTTTGTTACATACACTGTACGTTTTTTGTTGTGGTTCAGTTATATATCGTGGTTTTATCGCATGCTGGCTGGTGACATCAGTGTTAAGAGATCTGGAGATAAATGAATGAATCAGTCCAGTTGTTTAGGATGCGAGTTTGATTCTGCTGAGTAATGATGATAAGAATCTCGGGCGCGCCAGATTACAACTCACGAGAAACAGAAAACCGATTTAAACCCATTTGTTGTTCATGGTTTACGTTAAACTTACGTTCGTTACACACGTGACTAATTAGGCCAGTGCTAACAATAAAAGCGTGTTATCTTCTCTCATTACTTGTTTATTGGGCTTACAGTAGCAGGTCTTTCCAGCTGACTTGGTGAAATCATGAATCACGACCCTGCAGTTTTTGGAAGCTTCAGCGTCTCTTAAAGGAACTTGTTGAGACTTCTTTTGTAATCTCACCTCTTTCTGTTCCAGGTCATGTCAGGGGGTCGTCAGATACTGGTGCGAGCTGCATCACAGGAGAGCGCGAGTGACCTCAGTTCCTCTCACTCTGCTGGAGACACGTTACCCTGGAACCTCTCCAAACACCAGCGTGTCAAACGCGCCAGATCTGCATCTGCAGACGTCCTGGACCCCACAGAGAGAGCAGTCGTTCGTATCGCAGGTGACAGGCATCACAACGCAATACTGCTGCACCTTTGCATGGGTTAAGGTTATAAATAGGCCATTTGGATTATCTTATTGGTTTTTATTAAAGCGAAAAAACATAAAAGAGCAAATGCTGTATCATGTTCGTATTCATGTCGGGCCTGGATTATGTCTCTTCAGTGCACAGTCATGTGCGTAAGACATAAAGCATATTGAAAACATGAGCCCTCCCTGCATTTAAGGAGCATACAGTAAATATGTGTTGTGCACACACACCTAATGGTTGTTATATTTGCTGTGTAACACACTTTATTAAGTAAACACTTTTTTCAGTGTGGTGTGAGGTATCATCAAAGATCACAGTTCAGGTAATACCTGCCCACGAGTGTGGCTTCGTGGTTTCTTTGTAAAGTGAACTTGCTATTGTTTTCTTGCGTTTACTTACAGTAGCCTTTCATATCTGTGTTTACTGTATATACAACTGTATGTACTTGTGTCATTCCAAACCTGTATGATATTTGTGCCTCTGAGGAACACAAAAGAAGATATTTTGATGTACACTGGTAATCAAACCACAGTGGCACCCATTGACTCCCATTGTGTGGACACAAAACCACTGAGACATTTCTCAAAATATCTTCTTGTGTTCCAGAGAAGTAAGTCATACACGTTTGGAATGACATGAGAGTGAGTAAATGATGGAAACATTTTCATTTTTGGGTGAACTATTCCTTAACTTGCAGTTAGGGAGTGAGTTGTGTTATAAAGACAACGTGCAACATTTGTGAGATTGTTAACCGTTGTTTCAGGCTCTTAATGTAACACCAGTCATACTGCGTTCCTGTATTTACAGGTTTCATGCACAATTCTTGCAGTAAGATGCATTTGTAAAGTTTCTGTATGTCTGTGTGACTGCATGAGGCTATTCTGTGTGTGAGTGTATAACAGATTACACACACAGGTTTACTGGCACACGAGGGTGTGGTCAGAGGACCGCAGTGCTGTCGTCTGTGATAGTTCCTCTCATCTGTAACCTGATTCATCTGCAGGGCATGAGTCAGTTTTTGGCAAACTGTTTTGTTCCGCTTGTCCTACTGTGCACACCAGTTGCAAAGAAACCAGAAGCTACCAGTTGCTACCAGTTGCACATAAACCGGAAGCCACCAGTTGAGCTACAGAAACATATGAATTGTTCGTATCAGTACTGAAACTGGATTGACGCAGGACGGGGTGATGGTAATATTATCTGCACTTTGCTGCCATCACGTGGCAGTAATCTGGCAGTGCAGAAATGTATTCAGCCCCATGACTTAATGTTAGGAGTTTACATTTACATTTAGGCATTTGGCAGACGCTTTTATCCAAAGCGACTTACATTGCATTATACTATACATTGATCATTATACATTGAGTATGTGCAATCCCTGGGATGGAACCCATGACCTTGGCGTTGTTAACGCCATGCTCTAACCACTGAGCTACAGGAAAGCTCTTTCAAGATTTCACACGTGAGAGCCGCCAGAAAGTCCGTGAACCCTGCACAATGTTCTACAATGTCTGGACACCGTCTTGTGTAGACACTAGAAAAAAGTGAGAAGGATTTTCATGAGCTTCATGGTCAGGCAAGCAAAACTAACTCCTCTGAGACTGACCTAGCAGTGCCACGAGATAATACATTTAAACCAAAATAACCGTAATAGGATTAAATTCAGCCCTGTAACATCTAATGAGCAAACCTTGATGGTTTAATTATTAATATGATTGGCTGTGAATATCATACAGATTCTTTTCCAACATGTTTCCATACTTTAAAACTCCAGTGAATTATTTACTGATAGTCCAGATAAACATCGTACACTTTCACACTGTTCAGACGGAGCTGTGTGGTGACAGACATCAGCTCCTTATGAAATCAACAGCTTTTGTTTCGACATTTTATGGCACTCAAGCAAAAATATTTGCAGTGTGTTGTTATTTCTTAACTGAGTAGGGGAGTGCTACTAGTGGTCTGGAACGAGACCCAGAACTTTTGGAGGGGAATACACAAAGACACACGCACACGCACGCGAGCACACACACCCAGCCCGGAGTGAGTGAGGCTGTACCAGCACACCAGTCTATTCTGATAGTCCAGCCATCAGGCACATCTGAAGAGAGGGAGAGAAAGAAAGTTAGAAAGGAAGAAGAAGAAAAGAGCTGACCCGACCCTCAGACCCACGTCCATGTGTGACCCAGCCAGCGTGACTGCTCGTGCAGACGAGCTGGACTTTGTGCTAGCCTACGAGAACGTCAGAGAGAAGTGTAAAGGTACCATCATCTTGTCGTTATCTGTGTGAGAATGCACCATATGTGTGACTGTGTGTGTGTGTGTGTGTGTCTGGAGAGAGTGCTGCTTGGGATTGGAGTTAAGTTGTAAGTAGTTCCACACTGACCATCAATGCATTTACTGAAAAAAACACATATATACACTATATATATATATATATATAGTAAATGTGTATATATAATGACTATAGTATGACCATCATTGCTGGTTCAAGTCTGTTTTTTAAGTTAACATTTAGTTAATTCATCAGGCTGTCTCCTATAATCCCATCTCGTCCCTGCGCCCACACAATTGGGTTATGAGGAGAGGTCTAAAAATATCACCCCAGTTTATTATTATTGTAAGGAGAACTGGACCCAGACGACCAGTATACATCTGAACACTGGTGAACTCCCAACTAATCCAGTTTCTCTAAAGTCAATAAGACCTGAACATAATAGACATCTATCAACTTCTGTCATTGTTAGCTGGAAGTTTTCCAGAACTAAATGTGTAATGTGAATTTCTTTAAAATTGTTCCTTCATTTGAATGCGGTTGGCACAACAGGATTGTTGTGCTGTTGATGTGCATGTTTTATAAACTGGTTCATCCCACAGAGGTGTCAGTTTACTGGTGATGGTTTGAAATATGACAGAGTGGATATTTTGGTGTTGGTTCTGTTTTTAACATCCTAACATGATCCGCTTCACATAACTGTCTCTTAAATAAGACGCAGATGTTAATTTGAACTGGAATGAAATCTGACTTATGTTTAGGTTTGTTTTTTTAAAATAAAGCATTTACTGCTCACTTCAGATGTCAGATCAGCTCTTTAAACTGGTTTGGCACTGGTTTGACATCACATTCTCTCCACACCAGTTTTTTCCTTTTACCACATCTGTCTCCAGATCTGACCTTGACCCTAGAGAATCCTTAAAGAGCAGCTTAATTGTGAAGTCTTGTGCTAACTAGATAGGGAAGTCTGTGTTCACTTAGTAGAGGGTACCTCCAAACCTAAACCAAACACCAGATCCTGTCTTAGAGTTGTCTTAGAGTTACTGTTGACCCAGGGTGACCTTGTGGTTTTTAAGATGGAAATCACTGTTGAATGTTCTCTGGGATGGGCACATGTTGAGATGCTATGCACACACACACACACACACACACACACACAGTGATTTAACCTTTGACCATCAAGTGATTTACCTGATGTTACCATGGATACACCCCATCACATTTGTCTTAGAATTCCAGCAGCACATTTCTTAAACTACACTTAAATGTTTAAATGTCATTGCATTAGATTAACCCCAAGTTACATTTTAAGTGATAAAGCAATAAATGTACAATTAATTGAAAGATTTACAAGTATTTTTGAACACTTTCTAGATGTCACACTTTGTGGAACGTGTCTGAAGAAGCCACCTGCTTTAATATTCAATATTCATATCAAATGCAATAACACAAACATACGTACATTTGTGAGATTTTAACTGTCCATAGACCAGTTTAATTTGATTTCACAGTTCTGTTTATTTTAATATAGAAACAGGATAGAGATCCTGTTTCTGATAGAGTTTCTAATGTTAGATTCCAGTATAATAAAGAGGTTTACATCAGGTAAACATACAATAAAATGAGGTAAACAGACACTGGTGTGTCTTTGTTAATGCTGACAGAACACTTGTGTTTTGAATCTGAATCACTTTCTCTGATTTAACCTGCAGCTGCCTTTAGATCGTCCACACATGGAGCTGTTCCAATCCTCTGATTCACTTCACCTAAGATCAGATTTGTGCAACATGATCTTGCATTCTAAAAATGTACTTCTGAGAAGTCTACACACTATTATCATAGTGTAGTGCATGCTTCACTGTGCATGCTTCACTGAGTGTGTTCATTTATTCATGATACCTGTTTAGATTTGTCATGTTGTTTGACACATTTGAAGTGTGTGTTGTGTTTATCAAACTGCACATTTGTATCACTGCTAACACACTGCTATCACTGACTCCTGCAATGTTTAGTCATTACCAGAATATAGAAGATCAGTTTCCTGGTTTATGTTGTCTGGACGATCCCCAGGTCTGTAAACTACTTGCAGAAGTTGTTTAGAATTTAAACCGGTCATCCATGTTAAGAAAATGACTTTGCAAGAACCCCGCAGTTTATATTTCAAACAGAGAAACATAAAATAATAAAAGTGATGGATTGCAGTTTTAATCACATAACAGTGCATATTTTAAACGTCACTTTGCTAGAAAAGCTGTTAGACTGTTTGTTGACAGTTTGTTGTCTGTCATGTATCTATGGAGATGAGACTGTTTCACATTGTGGGCTGAGGTGTGAAGATGGAGACAGCATGATTGATGTACATGTGAGAGTAAACATGCCGCATGCACGCCACAAATTTTACAAGCTGTTGTGAGGTGAAAAAAATAAGAGCGAGGCCAATGTGTTTTACTTACAGAGTCTTACTTACTTATGTACTTACATTATGATTTTATACAGTGAGTTTCTTATACATTCCTCTTATACATTCATATTATATATTGAGTTTTAATACATTCATTTTATACATTGGCAGTGATTTACTGTGTGTCCAGCATATATTCTGAGACATGATTTCTCATCTCTGGTACTGTGTAAGTGCTGTAATACATTATTGATTAGAGCAGGGAAATGTTTTCCAGTAAGAGTGTTTCTCAAAGCAGTGGCTGCTTTCCCAACTGTGTGTTGTCACATTATTATTTGTTTTGCCTTTTGGCTTTAAGAAGGGAGAGAGAGCCATTGAGTGTGTGTTGGAGAGAGAGGGAAAGAGAGAGAGAGTCCCTGAGCGTGTGTTGGAGTGACAGGGAAAGAGAGAGAGAGAGAGTCACTCTGTGTGTGTTGGAGAGAGAAAGAGAGAGTCACTCAGTGTGTGTTGGAGAGAGAGAGAGAGTCACTCAGTGTGTGTTGGAGAGAGAGAGAGAGAGTCACTCAGTGTGTGTTGGAGAGAGAGAGAGAGTCACTCAGTGTGTGTTGGAGAGAGAGAGAGAG
>JAZGTJ010007422.1:7018-22875 GCA_036877575.1 Botia almorhae
CCCCTGATCAGATCATGGGGAACACATGTTTTGGTCCCCTGCAGTAAAACTGTCACATTGCACTCCTACCATCGCCATGTTGTACAAGTCACACTGACGAGTGGCACACCCATCCCTTTGGTACAGATCATGGAGAATTTGGGATGCCTGGAGTCTTAATATTTACCGTTTTTACAAATTAAATGTAAAACAAGCAAAAACATTATACTGAATTGTCGAGAACAATTGCTGAACTGCGGTCTGAAATAGCAGGTGACACAAAAGCAAACAAGATATCAGCGAGCCATTTTTGGGTGCAGAATGCTGCTAAATCCGTCTGAAGCAAACGAAGAACACTCCTATCAAATCTGTGTAACATCACATATCTACATTTGACTCCTACTATGTTTGACTTCTAAGGGGATTCTTTAAAGCAATGAAGCAAATAGCTTATATTCCAATAACAAAGTTATTCATTTATTGATTCAGAAATGTAAGTAAATTATTTATTTTATTTATTATCTTAAAACAAAATGCTAAAATAAAACTTTTTGAATTCAAAAGAAAAACCTGCAAATTCTGTGAGGGGTACTTACTGTGTTACTGCTGATAATAATTTAGCCTACTTTTTCTGTCATACCCCCTTTTTTAAATTTTACACACTTACAGACTGGGCACCTCTGTGGCTTGTTTATTAAAAGGGGTGCCTGTGCAGATACCTCATCACAGATTTACAGACTAATAGGTATAACTCTCATGTTGTTTATAGCTATCTAAATAACTAAAGAATTTTGTCCACCTTAATGTCAACCACAAAGGCCCATTTAACTGATTAAAAGGAGAAAAATAAACCTCTGGTTATTATGGATATAGTCAACATTTCCAGCCAATTTACCGTTATCAATGCAGTTTCACCTTTATCTAGCTGAATATTATTAATATTTGAAAATAGACTGCCAGAAATCTACCTTAAACACCAGCCACTGTAGAGTGCTGTGGTGTTTTTATGGGAAGTTGTGGGACTGTGTCTTGACAGTAGTTATTCATCACTGGTAGGAGGGGCTGGTCTTTGTTTCTGGTGGCATAGTTATATGTGTCATGCACACACAAGGGAATAGTGTGTGGTGTGTTTAACACTGTATTGGTTCGGTATCTCTACAGGGGTGAGAGTAGCAGCTGCCTTCACACCTGCCGCCAAGGTAAAACACCAGATCCCACCTTGGTGTGTTCCACCATGATTCTGAATATTAAACATCCTCTTGCGTTTATGTGCTGTGTTTAAGCAGCATATTTACATTATAAATGGTTTTTAAGTAACATGTAGCTTTTGTTATTAAACCATTAACCAAACATTATCCCAAACTTTGGCACTTTATTGCACACACACAGAGTGCAGGAAACAAGCCTTTGTGCTTCTCAGCAACACTGTTAATCAACACCCTTAGGCCTTCCCTGTGACATGGAACAGCTTTACTGGGGGATGGTGTTCTCCTGGGACAGTTTTATGTGTTGCACAGCATGGTCGACTGGCAAATGGGAGTCCAACCCAAGAGAGATCTACTCACAACAAAAGCACAGACTGTGATGAGACACTATCATAAACTCATTCTATTGTTCAGTCCATTAAGCTCAGGCATTGAGAGATTAAATTAAAAGAAGTTTCTAATGAAAGCAAACGAGACAGTATGAAGTTTTTTGTTTTAACTTCGCAAGCCAACAAATCACCAAGCACCAGTACTAAGGCATTGGGCAGCGAAGGCTAGGCAGCAGGGTTACCCTGTACTCCATAATAAGTACTGCTAGTTAAGTTTGTATAATCGTATGACTGAATTAGTTTCTGGTATTTATTTATTTTTATTGTAGTAATGTTTCATGGTAAGAATTGGTTGGTGGTTGCAGTGTCCAACATGAGCCAGGCACAACCAAAGACCAATGTTAGCTCAGCTTTGCCTCAGTGTGTGTATTTTTGGACTGGTGGTGATTCCTGGGGGACCTTTTGGAAGTAACACTTTGCTTGAGGTGCCCTCACTGTTACACACACACACACAAAACTCAGGGTGATGCCTCTCTCTGCTGCCTGGTGCAAACTCTGCCAGACGTCTAGCTCCTACTGCCTACTGCTTAGCAACAGCCAATCAGAAGAGCTGAGCTGGCAAACTTGTTGGCCAATTAGAGCAGTGGAAGGAAAAAGTGCTCAGAATTTGAGTTAGGAGTGAAGGGAAAGAGAGAGAGCAATGGGGATGGAAAGGGTATAGTTTCTGTGCTTGTTTTTGTGTTTTCTTTTTTGTCTTGATGGTTAGATAACTAGGGAGAGTCTGTCAGTTTCAATTTACGAGATTTAAAAATAGATCATCACTTCAAGATATCACACAAATAAAACTTTGTGTAGTCCCCTGGTAGAATGTATATTTCTCTCAAAACTTGCATGGCTTGTTCTCTTGCAGTTTTGCATGTTTCAATATAAACCTTTATCTTTTTAACAGTCGTATATCATACAGACATAGACAAGCAATTCTTTTCTTAATAGACTGTCAGTGTAAAACATTTTCAAGTCCCAGTTGTCATTTTAAAGAACTTTATTAAATGTTCAAACTATAAAATTGGACTTCATTCACAGCACTTTGTTTACAGATGCCAAATCAGTGATGTTTCTCTTAGCAAAGTGCCACTAGCAGAGCTCACCGTGAACTTGATGAATTAAAGCTGTAAAGTTGATTGATTTTTGCTCTGTTTATGGTTTCATTCTTTAGTGCTGTTACTTCATTCATTGCAGAGGACACACCTTACTGCACTGCAGCAATGGGTGGGAAAATGAGAGGGGTGTGGCGGAGAAGCGAAAAAGAGGCAGAGTTTGGGGAGATGAGAGGGGGAAAGTGGATGGGAGACATCGAGACACAGACCTGAAGGCACTAGGACCCAGCTGTCAGAACGCCAGCTTTTTTGTAGTTTGGTTCCTCACTGCTTAGCAACAACAAATCAGCCGCCTAGATCAAGGCCAGAGCTCATCCAATAGGAAAGGCTAAACACCATGTGACGAAGTTTTGATTTCTCTGCACCGCGTATGTTAGAGAGATAGTAAGAGGAGGAAGATCATGAGTTGAAGAGAAGTGAAATGATTGTATGATAATAATGATGACATGTAGAATTAGTTTTCATGAGAGTGCATTTTGTGAGCTCGTTGGTTAGGCATAGTTTTGTTGTATGTGTGTGTGAGGGATTCAGAAAAATCATACAGGTGTGTGTCAAGAATTGACTTTATTTTATAATCCAAACCTGCAGAAAACAGCTTTGATTAAAGCCAGAGATGTTTTTTCTGTGATATGGTAGCGTTCCATGTGAGAGACCGAATTTTGCAAGGTCAAGGGAAATGGATGAAGGGCTTATAGTTCTGCATGGTGATAGCAGTTTGGGCGTGTCAGAACGTGACATGGAGTCAGAGGACAGATTAAGCATTCTCACTTACATGCACACTGAGCAGATGCTTCAATCAATACATGGAGAAGAAACTCTGCATGATGATGGTGTCCACTAACAACATTAAAAAATATGCAACTTTCTTTATTGCCTTGCATTCGCTCTAAAACTAGTATATGTACATTGAGTAGTTAGAGCACCTTTATGTCTTTTCAGCCCCTTATACATAAGCACACACATACACTTATTCTTATAAATTACAGTTTTGTTGTCCACCTTGCTGTGCAACAAGTAATGCACATTGTACTTTTGTCGCAGAGTGTGTGTGTGTGTGTGTTTAAAGGGAGGGAGGGAGTGAGTGAGTCTATTTCTCCTTTATGTCAGTAAGATCTACAGTTATGACCATTATGTTTGTGTATTGCAGATGTTGTCTGGGGAAGATGTTACCTTGAAATTCTTGCTAGGTTCTTGATGTAGCTCTCCATAGTTCTGCATGCTACTGCAGTATTCCATTTTATTGTGTGCTCACTTAAGCAGAAAATTCCCTTTCGCTTAGCAATTTGAAGAGATTTACTAGTTTACACTTTATGTTGCATTTTAAGCGATCTTCTTGACTCCATCCATGTTGGTTTTTGGAACTTTATTTAACAGTTCATGCATATATTCAACTCACACAATGTTAGCTGGTTGTCTTTGCATGACAATGTGACTTGTTGCAGTGCATTCAAGTTAAACATTTGATCTGTTTGTGTGAGTTCTGGGAATCAAACCCACTTTACCAGTCATCTTGATCATAGTATGTTCCCTGTTTTAACTGCTGTATCAGATTGTCTGTGGTGTCAAAGCTGATGAATGTTGGCCCACAGGAAACTACCCAGCTTTACTCTGTTTCCCGGTTGTGGACTCGGTGGCATCTCTGCAGGGGTGTGCCTCTGTTTTCACAACTTGCCCACGTGCTCCCCGTGCGCCCATACTTCTGTAATGTGTGTGCGAGTGTGTGTGTGTTTCTGTGGTAGTTTCAAACTCACACTTGAGAACTGCTCGCTGTAGCATGGTTACAATAGGCTTTTTATGTCCATTGGCTGGCGTATTTTAAAGGAGTGGTTACTGATTAAGAGTGCAGCAACACATCTAAGCCCTGATTGGCTGAGGGGGGAGGGAAAACCTCCTGTGATTGGACCACACTCCTCAGATACCCTAGTTGTGCTTTTTTCTTGCATGCAGTCTGTTTACATCAGGTCTGAATTGAGAGCCTCTTGACTTCCACTGAGAGAGAGACAAGAGACAGGGTGAGTGTAAGATGAAGAGATCTAAGGTGTGGACACACACTTAAGCATACGTGTGTGTGTAAAGTGCAAAAGGCGCTGAACAATGTGACTGATTTTTCTTCTAAAAAATTAAACTTGAATAAAATAAATTCGAATAAAAACACAGGGATCATTTGAAAAAAGGAAACGGTCTGTTGTGTTCTTGAAATAACACTTCATTCTTTTAGGTTTAACACTACTTTTTCAGTTATTTGGATATATGGCAGAAACTTTCTTGTCTGCTGTTTTCATGAAAAATGACTTGATCAACGTAATGTAAAGGCACTTTACAGAGTGTTACAATATAGCCCAATCAATTTCATGTTGTTTCACAAGAACTGTTGATTTATCTTGCTACAGTGGTTAAGTGGATGGTTCTTGTAATCGCTGCATACCGGAACTTGATAGTTTTACAATTTTTCTCAAGCACTTTCCCTCCTGCCTCTGTTTTAGTCTCTCGTTTTTCCTCCCCTGAGGTAAAGCAGCTTGTGGAATACACTTAGTCTTTGATCTCATCCGGAAAATGGGATTTGTTATTCTACCTTTTATTCTCACCGATGTTTCTCGTTTAGCATGTTTCCTCAATCACTCTTTTGGCTGGGTGCGAAGTGTCTCACAATGCCCACTGCTTAGCAACAACCAATCAGCCCTCATATTTTTGGTGGTGCCCTCCAGCCAATCAGGAGTTCCATAGCATTTTGTGCTCTTTAGTCCTATTGGAGAATGAAGCACAAGCAGTGCTGGTCCAAGGCATTGGGATGAGCATAACTGAGGTGCCTTTAAATTCGGACCTCATCAGTGTTGATGTCTGGAGGGATGTGTTAACTCTCTTAGACTTGATCAAAGCAACTCACTCTTAGTCCTGCTCGCTAGCCTGCAGTGCTAGCTGTCCTCTCCAGAACACCTTTCCTGGCACATACCTAGACATTTTTAGTTCTTTTGTACAACCTTTCAGTTATACAAAAATACTTTTTAGTTAAAAATAAAATGAAGTACACAATGAAGTAGAGTTTAATCAATATATTTGTCAGGGTGAATAATTAGCCAGGTTGAAATAGGCGTAATTGTGCTGACTTGATAAATAACAGTTACAGTGTTTGTTCAACTTCTAAATCTAATAACGCGTTTGTCAATAAATAATTAATATACTGAAAGTTTTTAGTAAATTTTGAGTGAATATTGTGTAAGATATTTGTTGTCAAACTCATTAAGTTTATTTATATATCTGTGTCATTTTGTCTACCCTCATCTATCCTGCTTCATAGATATTGAATCTATATCAGATATTGAGAATGTGGCACCTTGGATGTTTTTTTTAAAGACCCAGTTTTAATTCAGTCATAAAGATATTATGGAGTATTGTTATGTTTGTCATTGATCATATACGAGATAGAGATTATGGATTAACTTCAGTAGTAAACTGGTCTTGAATGTCATGTACAGTGACCTCTCTGTTGCTGTATATGAACCTGTGTGTTTGTGTGATTGACAGGGCTCTGGTGATCATCAGCACTTTGGATGGGAGAATCGCAGCTCTGGATCCTTTAAACCAGGGACGTAAGCAGTGGGACTTGGACGTTGGCTCAGGCTGTCTAGTGTCCTCCAGTCTCAGCAAACCAGAGGTACCACACATTCTCATATATTTGAAAGCACATTGTGTTCTTATCAAATCAAACAAACAAATGTACCAAAACAGCACTGAGTAGAATGCTTATAGCAATATGTAACGTTTTTACAGAATAAATTTTTTATTTTATTAATTATTCCACCCATGATCAATATAAAATGCAAATGTTTATTTTAAATGAAACATAATTTACCACCTGCTTTTTATTTGCATCTATGTGACACATTTCTTTTGTAAAGGTGCAATCTATAAAAAACCTAGTTTACATATTTACTCATTCTTTTTCCAAACACACGGCTCTTTGAAATGTATTGTGCAGAGCTATACATTTAAAGCTGTTTACACTGGATTGTGGGTGGTTAGTGAATAAGATGCAGATCTGTGTGTGTGAATTCGATTTTGTGTGTGTGTGGGAAGAGGCGATGTTTGTTTGAACCTCTTTACCCCAGAAGAGAATGAGACATGGCCCAAAGGAAATTGGGTAAAACAAGTAACACACACACATGCACACATAGATCACAGACTTGTACTCACTGGGGACTAAAGACTTGCCTGGAGGAAGAGCATTTTGCAGTGAAGCACTTATATGCATGTGCGCATGTACACACTTACACAAACACCCTGCGAAACAAACATTAGCTGCAGTAAAATTAAATTTCTTGGGGCAGTCTTCTATTTCGATTTTGTGTGTACATTGTTACACAGTTGTTTCACCCAAGCTTATAATTTGTTGTTATTTGTAAAGTTATAAGGATGTCACAATATTGTGATTTGTTTGTGTTTATAATTGTAGATTCTTGTGTGAATATAATTGTGAGAGTGTCTTTCATACTCTAAAAGTCATGTCTGGTCATGCCTAGTACACAGACGTTGTTGCTTGTAGTATACACACCTTTTTTTAAATTCCCCATTCTTTGTGTGTGTGTGTGTGTGTGTGTATATATATATTTATATATAGATTTGTGTGTGTGAGAGAGATGGTGTTGACCCCCCTGTCTGGTTTGGCGGTAACCCGGAATGCCTGGCTGCTGTTGGTGCAGCCTTCCTATTGGGTAGAGTCTTCAGCTCCCCTCCCCTTTTACCTCTGGATGCCTAGCAACTAGCCATTCTGATTGGCTCAGGCTGTGCCTCACAATGCATTCTGCTCGGTGATTAGAGCAGTCTGCATCCATCTGATTGGCCCTTGCCATGGCGCCAGCAGAGAGCAGTCTCCTATAGCATGCCACAGCACTAGGAGAGAGGCCTGCAGTAAACGGCATTGTCTGCAGAAACACGCTGTCACAACACGAGAGGGGGAGGTGTGATGGAGGAAAAGAAAGAAAGAGAGATGAGAGGAATGAGGAAGAGAGGAAAGTGAGAAAGATTGGGTGGGTGTGGGGGGACGCAGCTGACAGCGAGTCAGTGAGTCATGCCGAGAGGATTGAAGAATGAGGTAATGCCTTATGTGTGGGATGATGTCATCCATAAGAATGCTGACCATCACCCCCCCCCACACACACACAAACACACATCCTCATTTATTAATCTTTAGAGTGATCAGTTTTAATTGTTAAGGCGCTTTATTCCAACAAGCCAGAAAGCTGGGATTTCTGCATACTGTCTAATGCATGAGGCTCGTTCTCATCTCTTGTTTTGATTAATTGCAGCATCAAAGTGAGTAATATTGTGTAATGTGCAGAAAGGTAGATGCCCTGTCATGGCTGGTGTTTTAGACAAATGTTTATGAGTTTATGAAGTCAGTGGATAAATCTCATGAAAACATGGTCACATTTCAGCCCCCACATCAAAAAGAAAAAATAAGAACAAAAAGCTAATTTGCATAAAAACAATTAGGCGGCTTTCTGGGATCATTAAGATCTCTTGCATTGTGATGTTTTTTAGACAATTAGACAAATTCAAATTCTCATTTCAGAATTTATCCCAATGTTTTACATTTAACAAACTGATAAATTGTGATATAGTAATTTAAATCAAAGATAGTATAGCAAATATTATCATGATGTGTACATTTTAAAAAAAAGTGGGGGCTTATTTGTCCTAAAAAGGGCTTTGTGTTTAAGTAAAATAAAACTTATTACCTGTTACTTCTTATGTACTTTTTGTTAAAGTTGAGCTGAGCATTCTTGACAGACTCTGTGAACAGCAGAATGCTGTTAAAACATTTACGCCAAACATTTTTATCCAAAGCGACTTACATTATATTATACATTGTTTCTGAGTATGTGCAATCTGTGGGATCGAACCCATGACCTTGGCGTTGTTAACGCCATGCTCTAACTACTGAGCTACAAGAAAGCCAGGAAAAACAGTTTTAAGTTTAAACCTAAACCTCTCACTCATTATAGATGAGCAGAAAAATAGCACAGATGCAGAATCAGCCATTTAACTGTTACAAGAGGTTAGACAGTAAAAATTACAGGTTGCTGTTGTTTTCTTTAACAGGTTATCTGTACTTTGAATGTTTGTAATTCAAAACTGTGTGTAGGATGCACTAAAATGATTTACTTTTGTAGTAGGAGGACAGGAGGAATATGAAATGTTGATATGTTTTGCTTGTGTGTGTGGGAAAGGCAAATGGAAAGAGAGAGGGGATTGCACCTAGTGTGATGTAATGGTATGGGTCAGACTCAGTGAGGCGATATCATCTGTGGGAGGTCATTGAGTACACAGGAATCTCGTACACACACACAGACACACACACAGAACACTCCACACTCCCAAACATCCCTTGATCCCTAAAGACAAGGGCCAGACTGCCCTTGGCTAAACCTCTCAAATTGATTGTGTCAAACAAGATTCCAGAAGTCATTGCCCACAGTCCAACAGAGCACTTAATTCATGTCAGGGTGATTGGTTGGGTATTGGGTTCAGTTTGGTATCATGGTGAGTCTCTGCCCTTTCTGTTCTGCACTCTTGATAGCATTATCACAGCAGAGGTGACCAGATGTGGATTAGTGTTGTCACAGTACTAGAATTTCTAACTTCGATTTTCGGTACCACAAACTGTTTTTTTCTTTAATTTAAAGATAAATATATCACAAGCAGGGCTCACAAAATCGCTAGCCCAGCGTTCCGGGGCTATTGTGTCATCCAGTCGGGCTACCAAAATGTATTTCTGCCGGAGGAAAAATATATTGCAATGCTTTTGCATTCTTTCACAATTTTGGTCAGGTAATTATGTTGTATGTAATTTTTGGGCATCGGAGAGCCACTATCAATATGTGGGGTATAAAAATTGCGTTTGAATGCGCACTCTCAACTTCACTTTCAATTTGCGATCATGCAAACTGTGTATCAGTGACACTCGTCCTGTCAGTCGTGATCGAAATTGCATGCGCAGTGGAGAGAAAATCGCTGATAGTTATGTGTGTGAAAATAAGATGCGCATGGATTTACGCAGGTATTTTAGTTCTGAAGTGGAGACCAATGCACAGATGGAGAAAGCTGATAAAGAAGATGCTATGCCGTGTGGCATTTTCTTATCTGTGACTTCAGTTGATATTTCAGATTCAGAGTCTGACACAGACTCAATTATGTTCTATATTGTTTTAACAAGTTCGTAGAAATTTTAGTTCAGTTAGCATTGAATTATATTTTTCCTCAACAGCCTGATGGGCAGGGCGGAAATACATTTTGGTAGCCCGACTGGATGACACAATAGCCCCGGGACGTTGGGCTAGCGATTTTGCGAGCCCTGAGGTCACAAAGCATGTATCAAAACAACAGCCTCTGGGGCATTTTCAGTGAATTACATAAAGAGCAGTCAACACTAGATTTGCCATTGAAGTGCAAACCCACCTTTGGCAAGCAAAATATCCATGGGTCAGAGAGTGCACTTCAATACCGGGCTGTCTGCCAGCTCCATTCCCCTTGCTGACATCCACTGCATGATAAAATAGATTTGTGCCATGTGTCCATTGCAAGTGGCTTTTTAATGCAGCTTAATGTGTGTTTTAATAACAAAGCAGACCGACTTGAGACCAGAGGTGAGATGACTCTATTCATAAAACACAACCTGTCTTTTACTTTTATAACTTCTAGTTAAGATCCGCTATCCTGTTTTAAAACTGGACCTCTATTTCTCTCTGTTTATTTGCAAGTCGCTTGTTAAAACGCAATGTTCTCAAAGGTTGTTCAGTTCATGTTCTTCAAAAGACAGAAGGATCTCTGTGTTTGAAAATGTAACCTAAAAAACGTGTACGTTTGATATTTCATTATATAATATTCTATTAAATCAATGAATTTTTTAACATGATTTAAGTGTCGGTACGTTTTGGGACTGTGTTTATCTGTGTGTGTGTGTGTGTGTGTGTGTGTACAGGTGGTTCTCACTAGTACAAAAGGCCTATAAATTATCCAAATCATGTTTTTTTTTACTTTAAAGCTACTGATGTCCACAGGCTTGTTTTAGAGTTTAGAAGTAATGTTAAAAAAAATATATAATTACCCTGGTAAGAAAGCAAGCCTACGAGATGACCTGACTAATATAGTAAAACAAACCTGGGTGTATGTATAATGTTAAGCTTGAAAATAAACCTATAACATCATGAATTATTAAGAATATAATATTATTTTATTATGTTTAATTTAATTGTACAGCCTAATTAATACTTTGCCTATGTAGTAGTTTTTAAATGATTTGTTTATTGCATTCCTTGTTGCTGACAGTGTAGATTTTCAGAAGCGCTCTGTAACAGCTAATGGAATTAATGTTGTACAGTTATGAAAGAATGTGTGCTCTTCTCTAATTGATTGGCTGTAACTGTTCATTGATTTAAGTTGTAGTTGGGCTGAGGATGATTGAGGTTTCGCCCAACAGCAAGAGATCCTTCAAAGCCGGAGATCAGACAAATAGATAACACGATAAATTAACTCTACTGCACTGATGACTCATCACTGTGCTACACACACACACACTCCGTAGCATAATGGTTTTTATACTGTACAAACTGTATATTTAATCTCTCTACCCCAACCTTAGCTCTAAACTTAACCCTTACAGAAACTTTCTGCTGTTTTAGGTTTTTAGAAAATATAATTTTATATGATTTATAAGCTTGTTTCCTAATGGGCACTTAGAAGTCCCCACAATGTCAAAATTGACTGGTATTACTATACAGTCCCCACAATGTAGTGAATACCAGTACACACACACACACACACACTCAGACTCTTTAAACCTCTTATCTTCAGTAACACTGCCTGAATCCTGAAAGCTCTTTACAAACCCCAGCCACCTAGACATGATTGACAGATGACCTAATCTCATCATTTCTCAGCCAATCACAGCCTCTGTTTTCGGTCTCCAGGTGCTGCCTTTCTCATAGTGTTTCAGGTTCCTATTGGTCCATACCAGGTGTCAAGGTTAGATAGAAACAACAGGAAGTTAGTGATCTCATCCCCCCCCCCTCTTAATTTAAGGTGTGTGTGTTTGAGCTGAGATCATTTTTTGGATTAGGGTCAGTTAGTTTTGCTTATGTAATGGCCTTGTTTTCTCTTTGTAATTGAGTGTGTGTGTTCATTCAGAGAGCTTGTGACCATTTGTGTGTGTTTATTCTTTAAGGACTTGTAGGATTGTGTAACAAAGCACTGACTGCCAAACGTTAATGGAAAACAGTGTGATAATGCCTAAACCAATAAAGACCACACACACTCAAAGCTGATTGGTCAAAGTCTCAATGTTTTCTGTCCCCTTGTCTCTATCCATCACTGTCTGCTCATTGTACCATCCTTGCTGTTGAAGATCTAAAATGTGAATTATTTCCAATGATGAAATGCCTAGCACTGCCTCATCAAGCACATGCCACATCAGTTGACTTTAGCTGTAGAGATCTTCAGAGAGTTTTTCTCTTCTGAAATCAGCATGAAGATGAAAAACTGTCACATCAGATTCATAAAAATGTTAAAGTTTCATTGATGTTTGCATCAGGCACTGTGCATGATATTCCCTTTGCCTCCTTCTGCTCTTCAGATTTTTGGCAATAAGATGTTCATTCCATCTTTGGATGGAGCGCTTTTCCAGTGGAACAGAGACAGGGAGAGTATGGAGGCTGTCCCCTTTAGCGTTGAGTCCCTGTTGGACTCCTCATACCGCATTGGAGATGATACTGTACTGGTGGGCGGCAAGTCCCTGACCACGTACGGCCTGGGCGCGTACAGTGGCAAGGTAATGCAAACGTACTTTAAAGAATGGTTCACCCAAAAATTATTTTATCAGTTTCAACAGTTCAGAACTATTGACTACTTTTATGGTAAGGTTTTATTTATTTATTTGTCCTTGTTGAAGTTTGACAGCCGCTACATCGTCTGTTTTTTTTTTTTTTATAAAAATAAATGATTGATGTACTGTTGAGATATTCTGCAGACACTTTTATCATATTATAGTATTGGTTGTTAACCTCTCTCTCTTGTTGTGTCTTTGTAGTTGAGGTATATCTGTTCGGCAGTGGGCTGTAGTCGGTGGGGGGATGAGGAAGGAGAGCCAGAGGACGTCCTGTTACTCCAGAGAACACAGAAAACTGTCAGAGCAGTGAGGCCTCGCAACGGCTTTGAGAAGTAAGAAATACCTGCAGGCTTTGGCTTCACTCGCGCTCTGTTGAGCTCTTCATGCGAACTTGCATTTGATTTTAAATCTGAAACACTGGTAGATTAGACACAGGTTATGCTAGGCTATATCAACAGCTTAGAGCCTGGCTTCACAGCATTAGTAAACAATGGTAGAGTAGAAGTAGTTTTTTTGTAAAATGCAGGGTTAGTTGAATTATATTATTATGTTCTACTTCCTTCATGTTAAATTTTAATCCTATTTGTTACAGTTCAAATACAATCCAAGTTCAGAAATTGAATTGGAATTCAGTTTTTGCATCAGTTTTTGCATTTGCATGGTGCACAGCCCTGAAAATGCCAAGTGTTTTCTTATTCTTTATCTGTTAGATGGAACTTCAGTGTGGGGAACTTTGAGCTGAAATTTGTCCCTGAGATTCAGTCCAACCTCAACTTTCTGGAGGGGGAGGCATCTAATGGTGGGACGTGGCGTGAGGTCCGACATGAAGCACAGCGTGTGATCCAGGAGGAGAACGATGCACAAACCAAAAAGCATGCTAATACACATCCAAACGCTCAGGTAGAAGGTTTAGACCTGGTCATCAAAGTCTCTGTGCCAGATTGGAAAGTCATGGCTTTCAGCACCAAATCAGAAGGACAACTTATCTGGGAACATCAGGTATCATTATGGGAACGTCAATTCATTATGACGCTAATTAGAGTTTAACTTTTGATTATTAAATGCATACTGATTAGCTCATTATGTCTTCCTCTCTTTTCTGTAAAGTTTTGCACACCAATTGCCTCTGCATGGTTGGTGGGAGGAGGCAAAGTGACGCCCATCAGCCTGTTTGATGACACCGCTTATAACTCCCAGTCTG
The DNA here is from genome assembly GCA_036877575.1 of Botia almorhae. Lineage (NCBI taxonomy): Eukaryota > Metazoa > Chordata > Actinopteri > Cypriniformes > Botiidae > Botia > Botia almorhae. The sequence continues at coordinate 20,770 of JAZGTJ010007422.1, forward strand.
ATGCTGAGACTCAGGAGGATGATGACATCATGGAGGAGGCCCGTGGGGCCACAGAGTCCAGTGTTTACCTGGGTAACACACCCTTGAAAGTTTGTTCTGCATGAGGGAAAATCAATTTAACTACACATTAACGCAATTATGAAATAATCCACAAAAACATCACGCTTTTACCAAAATTAAGAAAAATACCAACATTTAAGAAGAAACCAGCATTCTGACCATAAACTCCATATAAGAGAATAAATATATTTTAACATTTATATATATTAAAATACAAATATAAAATATATTTTTAATGCATTACAATTATTGGACTGATTGACTGATTTAAATCATCCTTCTGATGTGGTTTTTAATTTACTTCCCACAGATTTGTCTCTGATACTGGGTTATTATTCCCTTTTTTTATTTTTGAGCGGGCATATTTTATAAAGCTTTTACATAGACTCCTTGCACAGAATTTGGCAAAAAGCCACCTTAATTCCCATAATTCTCCCCTGCTGGTGCTGAAAAAATTAGATGCATCAAGAATAATTTTTGAATAGGATCATTACTCTCAGAATTTAAAACGATTCACATTCCTGTTCTGCATGCATGAAAATTTGGAACTAAGTTACAGAGATGAATAACATGTAAGTCACTGTTCTAAAATCTTATTTCTCTGTAAAAAGGGATGTTTCAGGGTCAGTTATACCTTCAGTCATCTGTGAGAATCTCAGAGAAGTTTCCATCAAAGCCCAAAGCTTTAAATGGCCGGGGTAGCAACACTGACATGATACCACCACCTATCGTCAAATGGAAACCCCTCATCCGTAAGTACACTACCAATCACAAATGCAATCACGAGAAGTTTGTACTCAAGCCTGTGTGGTGTTGTGTATAACATTTGACCATCTCCTCCTAGACTCCCCCTCCCGTACTCCAGTCCTGGTGGGCTCTGAGGAGTTTGATAAGTGTCTGAACAATGACAAATTCTCTCACGAGGAGTACAGCAATGGAGCTCTGTCAATCCTGCAGTACCCTTATGGTAAGAACAGCAATGCTCAGGGGTGCTGCTGTATGCAAATGCACGGTTTAATCATAGTGGTCTATAATACTTAATACTGGGTTAATAATGAATTGCATTGGGATAGACTGGATTAATCAACCGTTTCAGTTTGACAATTTAACATGTGGTTTGAGACCGAATTTAAACTCCTTACCTTCTCTGTCTCCTGATGTAGATAATGGATACTACTTTCCATACAGTCCTCGTTACCGCAATCGACGTGACGAGACTGCAGTAAGTGTCTTGCTGAAGAAGGATGGAGATGGGTCACGGGTGAGAAGAAAAGACCCTGTACTGCTGCTGCCTTGGTGGAAAGAGATTCTGGGCACCATCATCTTCTGCATCGCTGCCACCACCTACATCGTCCGCAAGTTCTTCCATCCGCCCACAGCATATGTGCGGGTAAACAAATGGTCCTCAACACGTACAGTAACACATGCAGTCAGATGCACTGATACACGCAGACAATAATTGCATATGTTTATATCTCATGAACGTTGCAGCACAGTCATTTAAGCTGAAGATCTCTCACTGTACTTCATTCTTCTGTGCAGCAACGGAAGGAGTCTGAGACACAGTGTCAGACTGACAGTAAGTTTGAACTGGATGCCCCGGAACCTAAAGAAGTTATCATCACAGAGACGCGTTCTAGTGAATATGTCTCCAGGTAATTTGACGCGAACTCAGTTTCAACTATTTCAAATAATGAGGATGTGTTTATACATTTGAAATGGTGTAGAAGTCGTAATGATTAAGGAGCAAAACTTAACCAATACTGTCATAATCTAATACAAATACTGTCATATTACTGTAAATTACTACCAATACTGTCATATTATACTGTAAATATATTCGAGTTTGAGTTCTTCTTTAAAAATTGAAGAGCCCAAACCTTTTTCTTAAAATAGATGCATTACACACTTGCAGTTGCTGTATGTGGAATGCACAGATGGCATTGTGATCATATTCAGTGCGCAAGAGTTTAATGAACAGCTATGTGACTCAAATGCACTTGTTGTTGAGTTTGTTTTGAAGTGAAATATTCAATAGCTTATTTA
>JAZGTJ010007423.1:3837-17776 GCA_036877575.1 Botia almorhae
AAATGGAGAGAGTAAGAGGGAGAGAGGTGGAGTCTCCTCAAACCTTAATCCCATCAACACAATTCACTCAGACCACTTTATTATCATAAAGACGAAAAAGGTTCACACTTAAAAGGTTTGGCATTCACTTTTGGGTAGCGCTTTAGATTACAACCCGCAAAGAACCCCGTAAGTACATTGAATTTACGGTGTAAGTTTCTGTAATTATAGTGTACCTATAAAGAACTTACGGGGTAAGTAAAGGGGAACAATGAGGTACGTTCAGGTCATAATGAAGTAACAAACCAGATAATTATGCAATGAATCGCGTAAGTAAACTGAAGTTACCGCGTACCTTTTTGTAAATATAGTGTACCTATTCAGTACCTATGGGGGAATAATATGTGAATAAACGGGTACACTCTAAAAAGTGCTGGGTTAAAAAATAACCCAGCCGCTGGGTAACTATGGGACATAACACGCGCTGGGTTGTTTTGACCCAAGTGCTGGGTTAAACCATTTAACCATTTTTCTCTGTAATACAATTACACAACACAAAAAATGTTACTTTAAATATCAATTTAATGAGTGTCACATTTCAGCCTGTACAGACTGTAAAACAACAGTTTCTGTATATCAATGCAACATACTTTACGCAAAACTGTAAACACATTTAAACATTTAACATTTAATGTTACATAAACTTTTTTTTAACAGAACCGTGCAAATAAGGCTAGACTAAACATCAGTCTAAACATTGTGCCATTAAAACTAACAAGTCCTAAAACAGACAAAACGTGACTATTTACAAGTGGCCAGAAAAAACTGATGCCTTTAAAAACTTTACACATGAAGACTCGTGTCCATCGATACCGTATACAGCATGCTGGAGAAACTTCCAGGTAGGGAGACACTGCTTGGTGTAGTTCACATCCAGCACAAAAAAGGACTTAAAGTAAAAGGTGTTGTGTTGACCCTGAATGCCCAATGCAATGTATTTCACTTTAGTATTTATTTTTAAGGTGTGGGGAGAAAGAGAATCAGGTTATCTTAAAGCAACTCTAAATTTCACTTTCCTACACAGACTTAGGAGGACGTAGGTTATATCAATCAGGAGCACGTTGAGGCTTTTGTGTTATGGGGAGATTGAATTGACATCTATTGATAAAGTTGCTAAAAGAAAAAGCTTGTGTCACCTGTTGACCTTTAATAACACAGCCAGCTGTGATGGCCGAGTGGTTGAAATGTTGGATGTGAAATCCAATGGGGGTTTCCCTGAGCAGGTTTGAATCCTGCTCAAATCTATAGTGACTGACTGTCCATTAATATTGAAAACTATTATGTTTTTTATCTAAATAATACTTATACTTCTGAGTGTTTATTAGAAGTGGTCAGATGTAAGCCTAATAGATATCTGTCAGTCAATCTAAAGTCCTGAATTCCTCACCGGTTGTCATGGCCCTGTGCTACAGCTGAGTGAATTTTACAGCTTATTCTTGAGCTCAGTAATAGTTCTTCCTACAACCTCAGTATAAAGAGACATCAACAGACAAGTGATTGCGGAAGCCTGATAAGAAAATTTAAAACAGAGACTTTTCTTATTAAGTTGCTAATGCTGCCTGAAGGCACACATGTCCAAAAATTATTTTGAAGAGTAACATCAGGTAAAGCAGGTGCAGTTAGCTTAATTACAGAGAAACAATTTACACCAGGTGCTTATTAATATGCCTAAATCAAATCTGACAGATGTAATTATGCACTGTATACATCTCATCACTTCGCCAACCTTTAAATATTTATAATCTACAGGTTGAGTTAAATACATGCCACCTACAAGCCTTGGTTTAGCTGTTTTTTTAAATGAAACTGATTAATATTGATAAATAGCCAAACACTGAGGTTTAGTTGTAGCTGAGGTAGTTTTTAATTGGTAATTTTAAATGCAATTGAGTAAACAGTGCACGTAATTACATAGCATATGATCTTTGAACAGTTACTATCATAAATGATCAATTATCAACCTAATAAGTGACCAAAAATTTGTATTTATGGACTTTATAGAGTTCATCACATTATTTGACCAAACCTCAAATCTTAACAATGTACTCCGTAATCTAAACAGATGTAGCCAGCATGCCCTAGTTTGGCTGTGACTAAAAGAGATCAGATTCAATAGTAAGGCTACTAGGGAAGGTTTCTTGAGTCTATAGTTGGGTGCACAACATTATTAAATAGTGAAGGAAGCTCAAAGATAAGAGCCATGGCATGGTAGCTAAATATAGAATCAGGCTGCTGAGAGTCAGAGCACTGTTTTTTCCTCCCAGAGAGACAGTTGAACAAGACACAGCATCTCTTAGGATTTGAAGGTATGAAAGGAAGGGGAAAACTCATTGTTCATGCAGTAAAGTGTCACTATTACCTTCAACAAGAATGTATTTATCAAGTGTAGAGCAAACACAATCTGGGTTGGAATCTTATTTAGTTTATCAAAACCCTGAGTGGTGCTTTGGTCTCAAAACAGCAGATTTTAAAACAGGTTTATATAAGGGGTCAGGGTTTGACTAGTTAGCAAGGCCAAGTTAGCTCCTGCTAGTTAATGCCACAACTTTTTAATTCAGTTTTGTTTATATAGCGCTTTTACACTGTTGCATTGTTTCAAAGCAGCTTTACATACAATGATAATTAAAAACACAGTAAACAGGAAAATTATGAAACATTTACAACACAGAATACAAACTACATGGTATTATTGCAAAAGTTATTGTTAAGGAGTATAAGGGATTTGATATTATTTGCAATGATACCATAAATATCTGAACATTGCATAATAAAAGAAAATAGAAGAAAAAGATCAAATGAAATAGTATATTATATGGAATTTTTAGGACTACATCTACACAACATCTACACAACATCTATTTCAGCTGGTTCAAATACTCTCCAGCTGAGACACTTTGGTCCTCTGAAACTCATGATTCCCAAACTCAGATTGTCCTTCTTGGGTGGTATTGTAGGCTTTACAATGGTGGCCCCATAAACACTGGAATTTTCTCCTGCAGCCTCTCTGTAAAATTTAATCTCCAAACTGAATTGAAAATGCATCTATTTACTTGGCATTATTGAAATGTTTACACACAGATTTTTTCTTCTGATTGCAATCAATTCATGCCACATTCTTTTCTGTTAGTTATTTCATCTCCTGGATTTTTTATGCAGTTTTGCCTTTTTTTGTTTTTCTTTTATTTTACGTTCTAATTGTTTCTTGTCATGAATGCCGTGCAAATGCACATGAGGTTTTATTGTTGGACGTGAGACTTTCTGATGCTGTTCAGGTAGATCTGCTCTCTGTAAAACACAGTGTGCAGGGTCATAAATCACACGCAATGTTCATGAAAGACTCAATCATGGTCACACAGCAGAAAGTGAGGCAATCTATTCCTCATTGACAGAAAGAGGAGATAAAAATAAAGAATTATGTGTGTGCGCTGGTGAAAGCATGACGAGAGAAGTGCATGTTTTGAGTTTAATAATGCTGGATGTTTAAGTTTGTCACTGTCTCTTACATAAGAGACACTTTTAGACAAAGAATAGCCAACAGTACTGATGGTCAACACCTGGGGGCAGTGCTATGCCAGTTTTAATCAGGTTTTATAAAAATCACATTTAGCAGCTGGACTGCAAGATCACTTTTTAAAGCTTGGCTTTATTTGGGAGATAAAACAGTCCAGACATTTCCATTAGGATTTATTTAAGCCTGATGTGTATTGAGCCATTGCCAATTAAACGCATCTCCACAGCTCTCCTGAAACCACGAAAACACTGTGTGATACCTTTGTTGTTTATACTGTAGAATAACAATGTTCAATCACACAAGTGCTTTAGTTCTATTAAAAAAAACTCAAGAAAGCGATCAGCATTACATAATCAAGAGATGAGTAAATGAGCTCCAGCCTTGAGTCTGTTAGCCTTAAATCTCGATGGGTGGTCGGGCCAAACAGACCCAAAGAGTGTGTGTGGGAAGGATCATCTTACGCTGTCCCTCAGGAGAGTTTCATGCACTATTCAGCTTCTTATCAGAGCATCAGCTGTTTACAGTCTTATATTACATGTGGCCATTTGGCTTGTCTTGCCTCTCACAGCAAAAAGATAAAGATTACAGCCTGAACAGAGGGACTGGGAAGTAAACAGGGAAAAAAAGAAAGAGACAGTCTAGAGCAATGCGACACAGGCAAAACAACAATACAAAAGATCAGAAAGGAGTGTGAGCAGCTGCAACAATTCTGTCATTAAAGCTGGCAATAATCTCGTTCAACTCATTTAACTCAATCTCAGCTATCAGCGAACATTCTCAGGCTGTTGTCTAACATTCTCTAAACCTTCTTAAAAAACGTTCTTGCAGTAATGTTAGTATGTTTTTATAATGTTACATATCTCTATCAAAATTGTATTCCTAAGTAGTTAGTGGAACGTTTTAAAAAGTTACAGAATTTAAAAATGTTTAAATAACATTCTTATAACCAAGCAATAACAGAAACGTTATTACAACCTATAATTGTTAGCTGGGATACTGGAATTACCAACTTGCTACAACTACAACAGATTTATCTGAATTTATGCTAACATGGTGAACAAGATGATTACAATTAGCTATACTTATATACATCATATATGCATAAATAAAATACATAAACAAGTCACTAGAGAACTAGAACTAGAGTCACATAAGAAAACGTAAGCAAAAATATGCAGAGACAGGACTAAAAACACTGTAAAACACTGTCCTCTGTACACTATACACCTGCATACATATGCTAGCATTGCAAAGTATCATTTATCCTCCTCAATCATCTGCAAGTCGATTCCTTTTGACAACTAAACAGCTGTAAATCTACAGGTGTTGCAGCTCAATTTATTACATTCTTTTAAAACACTTAAAATATCCTTTCGGATTTCAAACTGGGTCTATTATTCCACTTAAAAAAGACGACACTTCCACATGTCATTCATGAGGTGTGGAAAAAAGAAGCCACTGGAATAGACAGTCACTCTGTTGTTCCTAAAAGGTAAAGACTAAACGCATGTTTTTATTAATAATTGGATTGTCTTTGACAACCTTATAAAAGCAAAACTTTAGCGTTCAGTCAGAAAGCTTCTGTGCTTCATCTCAAACACACACACACAAAATACGGACAGCAATCTCTCCTCTCACTAAAGCCACTTTATCCTTTAAAAGCAACAGACGAGGAGCGCAGGCACAAACATCCCCTCCAGAGTGATGAATTAATAACAGGGGTTAAAGCTGTCGCCTGGAGACAATGAGACACATAGCGTCAAGGTTTAGACATCTTCTGATAACACACATTTCTGGCTACAGCTACCGAAGACAGACAGACAATCTCATCCCTGCACAATAACATCTGGTGTCAAACACTGCTTTGCTTAACTGCATAAAGGTGTTTGTGTACGTGTATGTACTGGTATGTGTGGTTTACGACATAAATATGGTTTACAAGGACACTTTCTGTGTCCTAATAATTTGACATGATAAAAATCATTATGTCTACAGAGAGTCCCTAGTAACCACATATGCAAATATGTGTGTGTGTGTGTGTGTGTGTGTGTGCTCGCATTCAAGTAAAAAAAAAACAGAGCAAATGTTTAAAAATATAAATACAAATACAGAAAGTCTTTAGTGGACATCCTTACATTCTCTCTCTCTCTCTCTCTCTCTCTCTCTCTCTCTCTCTCTAACAACAGCTTTATTAGCTATCAGAATTATACACAGTTGGGGTTAAGCTGGAGATCTTAACATCTCCAGCTGTGCTCCATGCTCCAATCTTTTGAGCAATCACACTTTCAATGTTCCCTTACCAAACCATAAGATAAGAGACCAGATTATTATAGAGAAGGGCTAGACTTTTATTGACCTGGCAACCACTCTCTAACAACCTCACATAACACCCTAGAGACATCCTACAAAGCACTAAATATTCAATTGAATTGACTTTTATTTCTCCCCTGCATTGTTGCAAATAATCTTAACAGAAAACATATTAGTGAAAATCAGCAAAACTATAGTGTAAAAATATTTTTAAGTAACAAAAATGCTGATATATTGTGCTAAACACCTTAGCAACTGCATAGCAATGCTTGTGGGCAACGTCCCACAACACCATTAGCTTCATATGAGTGATGTTTTTGCACAGGCAAGCCCCGCTCACATGTTCTTCGGAATGTGTAAAAAACTGGTTTGTTTGATACTGTCTTCTTTAGTTGCTTCTCCTAAGGCCACACAAAGCATATTTCCTTCTTGTGGATTAACCTGTGTTGTGACAGGCAGGATTCTCTTCTCACCTCTGTAGCAGAACACACTCTTAGTTGCTGTACACAAGAGTCTGTTGTTTTCAGAGTGTGTGTCAGAATGCAGCTCAAAGAAAAATGCCTGCAGGGGAGAACAGAGAAGACTCTACTAGACATGTAGAGACCATAAGTGCAGAAAAGTGAAAACTTAAGCTGTCTCTGGGTGTCATATTAATGCATATCAGAGCATGCTCAAAGGCTCACAAAACTCTCTGAAACTTTGGGGAAAATTGTATGTCTGTTTTTTTTAAGTGAGATTTTCTGCTTCAACTGATCTGAATACTCAATACATTAAAATAGTATAGACTGAACAATTTTGTGACAAGCACTAGATTCAGAAGATTTGCAAAGAGAGATCTGTATGGCTGGATGTGTCTGCCAATTGGATTTACCAAAACAGGACTTTTGTTAATACTACAATTTCACTCCAATGGCTGTTTCATATTTTGCAATGCTGATGTACAGAAATTTGAAGCATGTTAAATTGAAGCATACACAATTAATATTTCCAGCTTAGTTACAGCAATAATAGATGAGTTAATGTACAGGTAGGACAGTAGACGTTTTAGTATTATCCAATAATCTTCAGAAAAATTCTGCAGTTCTTAAAGTTTAAGGTCTTTAGAAGTCTGTTTTCCCATAGGAGGTAATACGAAGAGGATTATATTAAGATCACCCATCCTTCAAATGAAAGCCACAGACTGGAGTCATTTAGTACAGAAACAGGCTGAGATCACATGAGGGCTTCATCTGCCGGCTCACTGTGCTGACTTATTCTTCACAGTGTATCCAAACCTTTCCTTTATGTCTTAATTAAGAAAATGCCACCTGTGCATCTGGCAAGATGTGCATGTGGTGCATCTGGGCTCTGATGTAGGTCATCACCTCTGTAGCCTTATGACAGCCCTATGCAACACCAAGTGCCTTATGACATCACTGCAACAAATATAGCCTTATGATGTCACTGAAACAAGTGTAGCCTTATAACGTCACTGCAACAAATGCTTTATGGCATCACCTCACAAATAATCTAGCTGAATGCAATGTTGAAAACGTTGGGAAATGCTCTATAGTTTACTAAAACTTGCACTGAGTGCGGGGGATTTGTTCTATAGCAATTGAAATTTAATGGCCTAAAAACATGGCATTTTACAGCTTATCTGAAATGTATTGCCTAAAAACAGCAATGACCAGGAACACCCTGCCTGAATGAAAATCCTATGAGGAAAATATTTTCAGTAGAAAAAAATATTTATATATTATGAAACTTTGAGGCTAAGATTAGAGTCTTTATTCCATAGTCCATGGAATAGGATACTAAATACCCTGAAGGTTTCAGCTTATAGGAAAAACAAAATCTTCAAACTCTCTAAAAGAAAACCACCCTAATCATCACAATCAACACATTAAAACACAAATCTCAGCCTTCTAGCTTTTTCTTTGTGTGTGATTTCCCTCTGCCTGTGTATTCCAGCGATGAATTTAAATAAACCGTTGTGGGAATTTGATGTTGCTGTTTTACTTTTCCAAATAAAAAAGAAACAAAGCAGTTTTCATTGTGGTGTCTCTCACCTTCCATCCTCTCCATACTACTGTGCCCTGAGGCCTTGAGCCCACACTAACCTCCCAAAAAAACTTCAGGCAAATTATGTAATGGGAGCACAACACTGCCTGGGGAAGTTTCATAAGAGACCAGCTACTTCCCTCCCCAGAGAGTTTCCATACATCTGAACAACCGGCCTCCTGTTTTTGCCTCTGGCCTCTGATAATTATTCGTGGAGTTTTAGTTCTTCTGTCCTGGGGGCTTGGAGATATGCTCCTCAAAAAAGTTTGGCTACTCCACGGCAGAGATTGTGTGCAAAAAATATCCTAAGAAAGAATTTTTTTAGTTGACTACGAGAGTGTCAAATTACTCTTCGCAATGAGCCAGTAAAAAACACATCTGTATTACAGTCATGTGGGACTGACCACATAAGTACATTTAAATATCTCTGAATTTAAATCTAACGGCATATAATTTAATAAACTCGTAACCAAGCATAATAATTTATTTTAACTTGTTCATCGACGTTTGTGCTGCCTGTCCATGAGTTCTCGTTTGTGCTAAATAACATTATAAATCTTTCTGAAGAAAGCAACACATTATATGATTCTGGTAATGGAATTCATGTGATGAAGAATTGGAGAAAACGGTACATAATTAGCTGCCATTTTTTAATTAGCATAAACATGTCTTATAAACATGTCTCTGAAGAAACTCAGATGGGGACACAGCCGAGGCCCCCATGACCCAGTACTGTGTTTTTCCTGTATGAAGAAGATGGACGGGATGTTGTCCACCCTTTCCCCTTAATTCCTGCTGGATGTGATCTCTACCCTTCTCATTTTACACAAGACTACTAAATGGCTTTTACGTTTATCACAATATGAGAATGGAGATAAGGGAGGGAACCACATAGGAGCCATAGGAGAGTCACAAAGGAGATATCCTTAATGTTTTAATTGCTTGCAGGAGATTAAATGGAGGGCAAATTGTGATATGCTTTAAAGTTTTGTTTTTAAAATGTATAAAGGTGTATAATTTTACTTTAGTGGAATCAATTATGCATGTTTGTTTTTGGAGGGCTATGCCATTGTGTTTAGGTTTAGTAAGTTTAGGAAACATTGCTGTAAACAAAAATAACATCAACAGAAAGGTTGCAGAAGCCTGTTATCAATGCCACACAATGCCAGATTCTGTTATTTATAGAAGCATCTTCTTTTTGTGATTGGAATGTCTTGTGTTTATGATCAAAGCATTTCCTTTATTCACCATTCAAACTTTCAGCCAGTCACGGTTTGTGCTCCAATCATCTTTGTCGCTCTACCAAATGAGGTGCAGTCACAGAACTGCCAGTAAAATGATGGGGAAAGACACACACAAGCAAGAACAAGAGTGTGTGTTGTTATTGTGTCTGTCTACACGACCAGAATTGAAACGCTCGGTCACTCACTTTCTCTGTAAACAGGAGTCTGTGTCATATATATTCATAAGGGAATCTGATTAGCATTCCTACTGCAAATCCAATAGATTACACTCGGAAATCAGTAATAGACCAGAGGTCTCTGACCCTGCCTTTCATTTATCGGCCCCGCCCATATATTAGCATGAGGCACAGATTCTAGTGCTGATGGGGAACACGCGCACACAAGATTTATGATGGTTTGGTCAGGCTGTAATCAGAGAGAACAAAGAGCAGAGTCTGTCTCTTGGTGTCAGGAAAAAATTTATACAGCTAATGAAATGCTATTACTTGTCCTGTTATGGGGCTGGGGGCCTGTCTGGGGGCTTTCTTCTATAAGCCCTAAATTGGGATTAATTGTCAGAGTGAAAGATAGCTGTGTGTTGTTTTGTTGCTGTGAATCTCCATAATGAATAAAAATGGCTCTGCACCATTAGCAGATTGATCTCTCTTTTTATTTAAATCATTAAAATGGGTTGGAGGGAGATTAATTTATGAAGTTAATGTGCTTTTCTGTCACATGGTCTCTTTTTATTACCGCCTGTTACTGTGCTTGGTAATAAAGGGAATTTTAGAAGATCCTTAAGCGAGAACATTGCTGCATACAACTGCATAATTCTGCAGTTTGCCATAATTCAAGAGTTTACCATTGTTGAATGATGACAAAATATTCCCCAAATAATTCTAAACTGTGATCTTTAAATTATCATCAGAGTTGCAATCTACATGTTGATACACTTCTGCGCACGGCTGCATCTTCTCCAGAGATCAGGGTCCACAAACTCCAAATCTCTGCTGTTTTCCCGTTAGTTTTTCCAGACGGCCCTTTGTCACACTATCTGTTTCTGAAACTCTAATTTTGAAGGCACTCAACAGTAAAATACCAGAATGTCTAAGTAAGTTTTTGCAGGTCTTAGGACAGAGGTGTTATTGCATATGCCATGCGTGTGAGTGCGGACCGTGACGTGTCAAGAAAACAATATCTCCCCTGTCATTTTCAACCAATCAAAAGTAAAAGAGTCCCAGGAGCAGAGGAAGTTGTCAGATCTGGCACCAGGTGGTGTATTCCTGCTCCCAGCAACACAAGCCTTCAGCCATTGAGCACTGAGGTCTCAAAGGACAGAATAGCGAGTTTTTATGAGTGAAAGATCGAGTGTGTGTGTGTGTTTTTGTTTTAATTGTGCTGCTGTGGCAGTCACCCCGCTGTCTTTCTAACCTTTTCTCTCCTCTCCTGTCACTCAGCGCATGTAATTAGAGCAAGATCTTCCAAATCACCTCACAGCACAAAGCCTGACTGACAACAGGCCTCCTGAGCTGTCTCTGTGTTCCACTTTTAATAAATATAACGAAAGGTCCATGCACCCAGCCTGTGGAGACCACACGAGTCCTCAGATTGCGTTCCCACATGGAAAAGTTCCTTAACCCACATCTCCATTGATCTTTAAAGCTTTGGTTCACACAGAAGTGAAAAGTGTCACATACTCGCCCTCGTATCTTTCTAAACCTGTTAGACAAACAAGCTTGTTAACCTTGTTCTGAAAAGAGAATAATGATATAATTTATCTGTTATAAAACGATCTAAACAAATGTTATCTGTAACATCTGTTTAGCTGTGCATTGACTGATTATATGCCGCTTTATACTGACTGCATTTTTATCTGTTTTCTTTTTATTTGTCTTATTAATTAATTTTATTTCCAAATTTTGTATGTTGTAATTTTAACTAGTATTTTTTAAACTGTTTTAACAGTATTTTTTTACTTTAATTTAAAGATCATGGATTTCTATTTTATCTTTTAATCTTGTTGTAAATCATTTCTATGTAAAGCACTTTGAATTACTTTTGTGTTTTAAATGTGCCATATAAACTTGCCTTGGCTGTAAATCTCTAACACTAAAGCTGTCCAAAGCCCCTAAACTTGTATCTTTTGTGTGTGTTTAATTTTTTCAAAACCTGACAGGCTGTGGTCACGGTATGCTATATGGTCATTAACGTTCTTAAAAATTCTAGTTTGTATTCTACAAAACAAAGTCATATTTCTAAATGGAAAAAGTTACAAAAATAGTACAAAATTAGATTTCATTTGTCAGTATTCCATACTTTTAATTTAATTTGTGAAAACCCCCATCATAGGATTATCTAATCAAAAAGTTCCCAATTGTGAACTGTCCCATTTCTCTGCACTGTCCAAAATCACCTTCAATCAAAAAGTGGAAAAGTCCCTCATTCCACTCTGAAGTCCCACCAGCACATCACATGTTTATGGAAGCTCATTCCTGTCTTCAGCCTTCTGGTCACAAAGGGAAAACCTGGCTTCAGGTATTTTTGTGAATTCTGCATCCCAGGGGAGGAGACAATGAAAGGCTGAGGTCCATAGTATGCAAGTGGCTTTGTTTGACTTGTTAGGAGAGAGTACAATAAAGTCTGAGATAATGAATTTGATTAAATGGGAAAAGCTGAAAGATGGAAAAAGCCACACAAAGACAGCACGGAGAAAACAAGAGCAGCACAAAAGGGGCGTTAAAAGCACAGCCGCCCTGATCAGACTAGTCATTTTTTTTAACTTCACCAAAGCAGTTATAGCCATTGTACCTACTGAATGAAGGTATGAATACAAATTATAAATGCAATGGAATTTTTTTTTTGTCAATTTTTTCTTCAAACCAAAATGAAAATTTTACATGCTCTCTCACATTTGTGCACACACTCATGTGAGGTTTCTATGCTTTGTGGGGACTTTTCATAGACATAATGACTTTTATGCTGTACAACTAAATAAACCTAACCCCCACAGAAACCTTTTTGCATTTTTACATTTTCAAAAAAACAATTTAATATTTCATAATTTATTTTCCTTGTGGGGACCGCTGGCTGGCACAATGCAGGTGTGTGCAGGTGTGTTCTGCTAACGAACGACGCCTGGTGGTTCCATCCCAACGTGGGAGGAAATCACTTTCCCGGACTCTCTCTTTCACTCTGCCCGGTTGGTGGAATGAACTCCATATCTCCATCAGAATGGCTGTCGTCTTTTCTTCCGCGACTAATTTACTAACACACCCCCACTTCTACTTGGGGACAAAAAAAAAACTTTCTTATACTGTGTTGAAAAACTGAGCCCTGTGTATAGCACTTATTCACTGTTGTCTCTTATTGTAATCGAATTTGCTTCCTGTCCTCATTTGTAAGTCGCTTTGGATAAAAGCGTCAGCTAAATGACTAAATGTAAATGTAAATGACTGAATGTGTGTGACTTTTACCATCCTTTTACCATCCTTACACACACACACAAACACAAAGGTTTGTTTCATAATATTTAATAATATAATACACTTGTTTTTAATGTTTATAATTTTAACTTGTTTCTAATGATCTTTTCTGTGTTTCATGTAAGGATGTTTCATGTAAGGATGTTAAAAATAAAACATGAATTGGCCTATTTATGGGCTATTCTTACTAACCCTACATGTTGGTGACATGAGCAACACCTGAAGTATGTTTTTAAATGAAATTATGAGTTTTTCAAAAGTAAAGCCAAACCTGCGTACACACACACGTACACACACCAGCTGTCCTCTTTATATTTTTTCAATTCTAAAGGTCACCGCCATTTTGCCATCAGCGAGTGTGCATTATTAGCCTGAAGCCTGTGGAGAATAACTGTTTTCTATCTTCGGTTCCCACAGGTGCAATTCAGACGTTCTGTGACACAGGTCTCCAAAGTGTCTTACCCGGCATGTTAAAACACACAACACACACACATGGCTGTTAATGCCTCAGGCAGGGCTCAATACACAGGCCACCTATAATGATATGCATGCTCATTTGCATCAGGAACAAAGGATTGTGCCATCAGACTGGTACTGTTATTCTGTGGGTGACAGATGAGGGTGAGTGAAACTTACTTTTGACCTTATGTTAAAGACAAAGAGAACCTTTTGAATAATAACAAACTTGGTAATTTATCCCAAAAGGCCGTTTAGTAAAGAGAGAAGAACTCTCCCTCTCTTTCCCTCTATTCTGCTGTCAGAGAGCTCTCTGTGCTGTACCTCCATTGTTTGGACGAGTTATAAATGTTATCTTGATGCACTGTGACACGTTTTCTAGTAAGAACAGGAGACAATGCACAGAGAGCCAATGACAGTTGACCTCTGAGCCACTTGGAGACAGGGAGAACTCTGGTTGCCATGGCACCCAACTGACATCCAAGATAGCGCTAAAATCCAACTCTACCTCTCCCAACTCACCCAACTCTACCTCTCCTTCCACCCTGATGATCCCACGGTACCGACTCGCATCTCAGCCTGCCTGACGGACATATCGTGTTGGATGAAGGACCATCACCTCCAACTCAACATTGGCAAAACGGAAATGCTCGTGGTTCCACTTAACCCATCCCTTTCTTACAACTTCTCACTTCAGATTGACGGATCAACCATCTCTCCATCCAAGACGGTCAAAAGCCTCGGGGTGACGATCGACGAACAACTGAGCTTTGCCGACCACATCTCCAAAACCACTCGTTCCTGCAGATTCGCCCTCTACAATATCAGGAAGGTCAGACCCTTCCTAACGGATCATGCTGCACAACTTCTCGTTC
>JAZGTJ010007424.1:0-22870 GCA_036877575.1 Botia almorhae
GGTTCCCATTGTATTAATAAATGCTGTGTCCACGCGGTCTCTCATCCATTTCTCTCTCATTAAAGTCTGAGCCTTAAAACGCTGTCATGTGTGACCTTTGCAAACTTCACCCACAACTCTCACGTCCCAGAATTAATGGTCTTATCTTCTTGCATAATCTTCAGACTTATTTCTCTGATTAATTAGTCTCTAAATCACGATCCGTCCACTCAAGTGGCTCACCTTAAATCCAATTGCGTTTATTAATGGGATTCAATTCCAATTTACAACAAAGGCTAGTAACCACGCAGTTCCTTCAACTGTACTCTGTACTTCGTGGCATTGTGAACTTTCCGCTTGGGAGAAAATGCATGGGAAACGGAGGCCTTTTTTCAGTCATACATACACACTGGAGTGAATGCACTAAACAGTGAAGCAGCTACAATCCAGTTAAACCAGGGACTATCTGCATTGGTACAGCAGTGCGGCATGAATTTGAATTTCTCCTTAATCTCTTACTTTATACCTCTCATGTTATTTACAAAACTCATTTGGCTGCAATTTGGCTGGCTCCGTTAATGTTGCATTATTTTTGCAATTTAAAGAGCCTTCAGATACCTGAACTGGAATTTAAAGCTGTGTACAGAACATGCAAATAATTGGAAGAGAAAGCTGGTGTAATTTATTTATGTTGGATTTCCTTTGGCCGTTTTGGGCTTTTAATTTTGAGAACCTTGTAGATTAGTTCATGGCTACATCAGACTTTGTAATTTAAGGAAGAATGAGTCAAATAAAAATATACAGACATCATCCAACGCTTTACATGGAATGAAGAGCAAAAAATAAGTACAGTGGTATCATTTAAATTTAATAAAAAAATGTACCATCATTATAACAATTTTTACTACAAAGGTTAATTGATAAATGCACATGAATTTCAGTATTTCTTATGTATAATATGTTGCCATTGTATTGTGGGAAGTTTTTTGGAGCCAAAGACCTCAGGAATGTACATACTGTATGTAGAAACTTATTGTTTTTTATTTATTTTTTACTGTTTATTTTTAGTAACACAGCATGTTGAGATTTCTAACCCGCAAACAGAAAAATCCATTCAGCTCATATGTTGAAGACCTAAAAAATAAGATGATGGGCTGGCAAATTCACATTTCTTTCTCTCCTGCTCGCTTACAATTACACACATGGATCTCTCAAGAGACCTGGCTGTCATCTAAACAAGAATGGCTGGCATGATGTCAGTCAAGCTGCTAATGGTGATAAATTCCTCCAGTATTCGAATTTGTACTGTACTTTGGGAATTGATTTCTCTAGAGAAGGACACTGACTGCACCAGTTATTGTCTCTGCATTCACCATTCAGAGTTAAAATGCAGACATGCATTATGTGCTTATGTGACACAAAATCCTAAAGCATAGTAAAGACATTGTGTTTTTTCTATTATTATGTTTTTAAAAATGGCTGCTTTAAAATTGTCATACAGATCAATTACTAGTACAATAGTTTAAACTATTTTCCACCTAAGCAATTGACAATGGACCAACCACAGAATCTGGGAAAATTGATCGAAAAAATTAATTATATCTAAAGAAGTCGCATGTAAAATCATACAAATGTTAAAGAAGCATCATCTCTATTCATCACAAGTTATATCTATGTAAACAAATAAAAGCACATTTGTAAAACAGACAACTCCCTATGTACAAAAGATTAGATTTGCCTAATTCCAATAAACGTGTGGAATCTGTCAGCTCTAATGTGTATTGTCACACTTAACAATAAAAATAAAAGAGATCAAATATAATAAGCTATTTGAAATTCTAATTAATTTTTCAGTTCAAACTGCCATGCTTACAATGTCATAAAAATGTATGAAATTACAAAAACATTTTTTACAGACTTTTGAACCCTGCTTAATGAACAGTGATGCTGCATTGCCAGCGATCTTTGGAAATGTCTCTGCCACAATCAGATTCTAACACTCCAACACTGTGGGAGTGAAAACTATTGCCACATATGATACTGTGACCTCTATGAAAATGGGTCACATCCAACCTAATTTATATTCTATGGTTGTTTTGTGGTGCTTCTACAGGTATTTTTCAGTTCATGTTCCATCAGTAGCCAAAATGGACACTGCATGTCACCTATAGTGTTATTCCAAATTTGTCCACCTGCTTGATATTTAGCATGAAAAGGATATGGGAAAAGTATTTCCTTCATTCAGGCACTTTACCCACTTATCATGTCATCTATTGTCAGTCAGCTGTCAAACTGTGTGAACAAAAGACAAATTTCCACACGGCCCTATTTCTTTAGCTACGAGACCAAACTACAGCAGGCTATCATCTTTTTTAAATGTCACTTTTCCCTTTTTAATATCCTGTTGTTGTTTTCATTTTAAAATTTCCTATCTTGAGGATATGAATTCACACCAACCGTGTATCGTTGTAATAACGATACTTTCACATTTTCAAAATGTGTTTTATTCTGACTGTAGATAAACATGCAAAGCACGCTATATTATTGCTCATGGATACAACCCAAACCCCTGAAGTGTCTCAGGAGAAATTTGGAACATGTTATAAATTTTAAAAAATGGGTGACGCTTTTTTTTACACTTTTTTTTACATAAGAGTAAATTAACAAACTTGGGAGCCATATCAAACCCGCTATCCTTGCCAAACCCCAACTTAAAACATTTTTATTCCATCTGCCTATCGCCTTATATGGGTCTCTCCTTCCTTAACGCAACACTGCAGTGTCCGAATCATGGAGAAAGAACTGCTCTGCCATCACCTCCAGATGGATGCTCCATATTGGTGCTTAATGTTCTTAATGCAAATTAAATGATTAGTGTATTAAGACTAAACCTTAGTAAATTATAAATTTAAATAATTCCAATTATAGTTCATTTCATGCGATAATGCCATCTGTGACGTGAAGTATGAATCATATTTGTGAATCAAAAATGACCAGTTTCAAAAAACAAGATCAGACAATGCTATTACTGTACAAACAACATACAGGTTAACAAGTATGTACACAGCCATGACTAAAATTTACAAGGCTATGCCCTACAGGACTTCAGTGGACCCCCTCTTCACTGTTGCTGGTTGTCTTATCCCAGCTAGGGTCCTGGGTATGAATTACAAATCTTGGCAAGCTTTTTTTTTATAAATCCTCTTGTTGCAGAAAACCATGGTGACCCAGTCCAAGGATCAGTTATCATGCTGGATGCCACTGTAATAAAACCTATAGATTTGTCTCTTATGCTGCCCAGCCCAAGACCAGCATCTGACCTTGTCTGTCTACAAAAAATAAATTAGCACACACACAGACCAGCCTTTACTGCCAACTTCTCAGCTTCAGGCACTGCATTAAACTACAGCAGTATGTTCTAAATACAAACTCCACCCATCAGTAAGAAAAAGCCAGTGAGAGAGGCTACTGTTCTTTTGCAAATGGGCCAGGGGGCTTTTTGATAATCACAAGTCTAAAAATGATTTTCTCAAATGAAAATGTTTGTAGTTCATGACCGGCATTACTATTATTATTACACAGTATTTTATATGCATTATTTAGAAATCAAACCACACCCTATAACAAGTGCATATAAGGGCAAGGGACAGTCCAAGCATAATTTATGCATAATAACAAATAATGGGCACTATGTAATACTAAAAAGAAATTAAGCTATTTTAGTTAATCAATAAATAATACAGGAAACAATTTTAAAAAGTCCTATTACAGAACAAAACAGTGTAAAAAATCTTTTTCCGGACACAGAAGACAAATTCTGCACATGCGCAGAATATTCCAAGAATATAACTTGCATGAAGTGTACACAAATTTCTCAACAAACTATAAACAAACTAGTAGGTCAATGTGTATTGTCTCCGTAGACATTCAGTGAAGTACCTACTTATCGATAAATCAATACATATGGGTGTGTAATATGAACATTCTTGGACATACTGCGTCCTGCTTTTGCACAGTTGTGTAACACCGTATGGTCGTTTACCTATGGCGTAATTTAACTACGAGGAATATATTACATCAATTAAACAAGCGCTGCCCTGATCACAGTACTGCTACATTTTACCTTTTTGAATTTGGCGGCTCAGCTCGTAGACTTATATGATTGTCCATCTGACGCGTAACCTACTTCAGAATCTCAGCGGAAGCAATAAACCATCCGGGTATTTGTTGCATACTGTTTTAGATACTAAGGAGTCATACGCACTGCTCATTTCGCGTACTGATTCTCTCATAAGTGCCCTGCGTCCGAACTTACCTCCGTTCTATATCGTACGCGAAAATGAGTACACAAAATGTAGTGCGCTCGAATACTCAGTATTTATAAAGAGTATGCGAAAATTACCTGAAAACTATCTGAAAACTATTGATAGTTTTTAGATATTTCTATGTTCAATATGAGTTGAATGGGCAAGTTTCGCATAACTTTGTGGTGCACACACATCTATTAGTTTCTCTACATACGTAAAATAATCTTATTAGAATTCATTAATATTTATTTCATGTTTGTGATTTATGCATGTGATTTGGAGCCGTATAGGTATGCACATGATATTCATGCTTTGACGTGTAATCCTGACACAAATGGATTACTTTCACTAAAACAATTTTGTCCTTAAGCAGTGATCAAACATTAAAGCTGATTTTATAGCAATATCTTGCAGTATATAAATGTAAACAGCGGACAGTAACATTTGTATTAAAGCTTTCGTGTTATATTTTAAAAATCTAAAAGTAAATAGTTTATTTTTTTGTTACTTTTAATTATAAAAAATAGCTCCTTCAGCTAAGTGTGTTATTGCTGAGCTTAATAGAACAGTGGTAGTTAACTACAGTGTAGCTGCCTTAATTGTAAGGTGCTTAAATAATAATAATATTAATAACAGCAAACTCGCAGTCCCTGATGATAGCATTTACATGATGCAGTAAAATGTTTAGTTCTATAACACAATGTACTGTACAATATTACAGAGGTCCAGGTCTAAAGGCTATTTTTGGATTAGTATTGACCTTAAGTCTCTGCTGAGGGTCTTTTCAGGATTTGGTGCCACCTGCTAGGGCCCTATAATGGAGGCTTTCAATTCTGAAGCGCACTGTGTGGGAAAATAGCATTGGGCAGGTGGGATTAAAAATGAGTGTGTGTATGTACAGGCATGTGTGTTGTCTGACCGTCGGTGGTCATTTGATTTGAGATGGGGTCAGTGGTGGGTGTGGGGTCTAACAGCAAGATTCCGGATTGGCTGGTATGGTGATCCATACCAGCCAATACACACCTCAGCAGGAGGGTAGGGCTAGTGTAAGAAACTAGAAAACAAAAAAGAAAACATGAATTTGAGGACTGTTCCTTTAGGAAGGTCTTTATAGACTCTGTGGCTACTTTATTAGGTCCATCTTTCTAGTGTCGGGTATTTAGCCTTTAGAACTGCATGTATTCTTTGCACCACAGATTAATAAAGGTGCTTTTTTAGGGAATTTGGTCCTTGGTATCTCAATAACATTATACTGTTTCTGCTGGCTACACAATCCATTAATCTGTTTTGGCCATGCTACAGTACAACAACTGTTGTTCAAGATTAGGTGACTGGGTAGACTTTAACAGGCAGCTGAGGACCCTGCCACCTTCTTGTAACTGAAGATGATTCGAGCTTTGTGACATTTCACTCTATCCTGCCAGAACAATCCATTCAAAAAGCGATGGGCTATGGCCATAAAGGGATGCACATAACAGCAGCAATGTTTAAGTACACTATGGCATTTAAATTATGCTTAGTTGGTATAAAGGGCCCTAATGTGTGCCCTAAAACCATTCTCCACACCATTACACTCCATCTCCAAACCTGCACTATCGAGGGAGATTTTGGGTCACATTCTAACACCATCTGTATGCTGCAGATATGTCAGAGTCTTTTTCATTGTTTAGTTATTTAGTTTTGATCATTTGTACAGTAGTGACATCTTCCTGTTCATAATTGAAAATGGTGCTCCTGACATGGTTTTCAGCTGCTTCAGCCCATCTGTTTTATGTTTTTATATTTAAAGATCCCTCTTGGATGCTATTATGCTAACAAAGGTTGAATTGAGAATCCCATAAAAATTGAGTACCAGGCCCTGTGAATTTAAGCAACAACCTTGTCCGGCGCTGTGGAGTGTGAGAGAGTTGCAAATGCTTTCTTGTCTTCTGTTCATTCATTTGTTCTCTGTGGCCCTACTGTTTAACTTCAACAAGCCTGGCCTTTATATGACTCTCTCATTAACATAATATAAGTGTAAGAACTCTCTTAATCACACCATTTCTTATTAACTCGAAGTCATGTGGTGTGTGAAAATTCCAGGAGATCAGCTGCCTCCTGGAATGGTGGCTTGGTGGCTCCACAACCAAAAATGATGAGTTTCCTCATCATACATTGCAACACACATCCTCTGCTTTTTATTTTAAGTGAAATGGCATTGATTCATCCTTTTATTCCATCTATTATCCATTACACATGGCACAGAATATTGTTTATTGTTCCTTGTTTATTGCTCTCCCTCTCTCTCTCTGTCTCTGTCTATCTTCCTCGTCAACTGTATAGAGTACGAGCTTGAGGTGAGCTGAGAGACACTTTATGATGTTGTATGATTGACAGGTGGGGTTATGGTGTGTTATGTGGACTTGTGATTTAAATTTTTTAGTCCTGTAATTTAAATTTTGGAAAGATGAAATCAGCTTTAAGGAAATTTATTCATGGTTTAATCAGACATGTTATTCACTGATAACCTACTTTTTCCATATTAATGCAAAGAAGGGGGAGATAGCTTAAAAAGTGGGCGAAAGGAGAAAAAGAGTGAAGGAGGGAAGAGGTAGCAAGAATCAGGTGGTTTTATTCCTCGTTTTCCTTCATGTCTGGGTAAGCAATCTGGTCATGCAGTGGGGCCATCCATCATGGTTATAGCCTGTGAAGAGAATGTCTGAAGCTCAGGGTCAATGCTCTCTCTTTTTCACTCTTTTGCACTTCTCTCTCTTCTTCTTCCTCTCTTTTCTGTTCTTACTGGGTTAAAGGGTGTAATTCTTCTGTGCTCATGGCTGTGGTTTTACCTCACAAAAACCACCGTACACACACACACACACACTAGCCCTCGTGAAGCTCTTGTGTGCGCATTTCTGTGGTCTGTTCTAATGGCTCTATCTTTCTTTCTGTGGGTCCATATATGGTGTCAATGATGCTGAGGATTGAAGTGGGCAGCTGTAAACGGCCACTATTACCAGTCACTGTGTGTCTACATTGTGTCAGAGAACTGAATCTGCTCTCTGTCACCCTGACTGGACCACCTATCTGTGCACATACACACCGATACACACGTCGTCTTTCCTAAACCCCTATTATCTCCCACCTAGCTGAAAGGATGATGAATCATCTATAGGCTATTAATGCATCATTTAAACTGATGGTGCATTGACCTAGACATCAGTTTGTACACTTCATGCTGTCCCCCACTCCATTAATGACTTTTAAATAGTTATTCCACTGAACACACACATAAACACGCCTCCCTGGCACTGCGTTTTAGGTATCAGCCCTCAGCCAAGTGCCATTGACCCAATGGATTATGTTTAGTGCATGTGTTTATGAATAGCTCCCTTCCATAATGCCACGGGGCACTGCACTCTAGACTCGAAAAATGGCCTTTCGTGTGGTCTTGGGCACATAAATTGTTCTGTTATTCTTTAAAGCTGCCCCGTTTCTCACCCCCCTTCCTCTGGGGCTTAACTGTTTTCTCTCTTTTTCGTAATTTTCCACACCGTTGGACAAAGCTGTTGACATATTTACACATTTTCCTTGTGCAAATGTTGAAAGAAATCAAGTAAAGCCTCCCATTATGTTGATTTGTGTCAGACAGGGGAATTCCCCTGCGTGTAATAGACCAAAGATATCATTTCCGAAGGCCCTGTTGTGTAGGTGTCTATGTGTGTGTTTGTGTGTCTGTCAGAATAAGCCAAAGATTTTTCCTGATGGAGTCCCAGTATGTGCACAGAGCAGAGATGCCGCGGTATAAAGGTGGTTGTTCAGGTGTGTGTCTGGGGATAAATATGAATGTATTTCAAACACAGAGGAGGAAAAACAAAAGCTCCAGGAACTGATGTGGTTTCACAGTTTGCCTCGTTCCTCAAGACCTTACAATGTTGTGGATTGATCTCTGATGTTTTCCCTCTTTCCTAGCACTCTCTCTTGCATTTATGACTCATTTTTTCGTTGAGGTCTAATTTAACTCCAAAGAGTCTTTTGGTTCTGGCCTTTTTTCCCTGACTACAAACAAAACACAGATTTCTGCCTAGTAGGGGTGCATCTCTCGCACACTTTATTGGGGCTTTTTGGATGCAGAAAGGATGATGAGGGAAAAAAATTAGCCTGAGATGTTTTCACAGCCTTCTTTGTCTCATAAAATAACCTTAACATCTCTATAAACAGTCGCTCGCCACCAGGATCAATCCTCCAACCACAAAATTAATAGAGCACAGCACAACCTGTTAGAGGAGACGAGAGGAAAGGAAGGGGGTGGAATAAAGGAAACAGTAGGTAAAGAAATTGTATTTACCTGGAAGAGCTGTTCCCAGCTAACAATTTTAGGTTGTTAGATTTCCCTAACTTTCCATTAAGTAACAAAAATGTTATTTTGAAAGTTCTAGTTGTTTAGACATTGTATAAACATTATTGCTTTAAATAAAGGTTTATTTAATGTTCCACTAACAACTTATAGAATAACGTGTTTGATGATGCATGACGTTAAAAAAGTTCTACTAAAGTTACTGCAAAAACGTTTTGTGAACTTTGAGAGAACATTTAGTGACAGTTACACAACATCCTGAGAATGTTCCCTGTTGGGTAAACACCATGGACTTTAAGTCAGCTATTCAGATTGGTAGTTGATAATGGCTCTGTTTAAAAACCTAGTGAGCTACCTTATTGCTTACCGCTTGCATTAGTTGTGTTGTAAGAACACCCAAACCATCATGAAACCTCAGTGTTTATGATGCCTAAAAATACTGTGTAGAAAGCTCACTATGTTTTAAAACAGCACAGGCATGTGTGGTTTGGGCCAATTATCTAAATGCTAACATTCTTTCTTATTCCTGAATATGTGCTTAAATATATCAATTTCAACAGAATGTTAAAGATCTCTCTTTTGTTGTTTGATGTGGACATCAGTAGCACAGTAGCAGAACGTCCACCAGCACATTACAGACCACCTCCTGTTAAGAAATGCAATTACTTACAGCAAGTACGAAACATACACTTTCTCTGTCTTGTACGCATCTTTTAGATGTCTTTCCTGTCAGCAGGCTAGAATACAACATTGAAGTCATTCTGCCCATTTATCCACAAAATTGCTCTTCAGGTTCATCAAAAGACTCTCTCCCTAACAAACGCACTGACACCCATCTTTTCATTCCTGCAGGTCAACATTTCAGACTATTGGGAGGCTTTCATCTGTCCAATTATTATCATTAGAATTTGTTTCATGCCGGAATATGCTAAGAGTTTACAAATGGGCAGACTGCCTGAACAGACTGCCTGAGTTTCGTAGCTTGCAGCAGGTTTGTTGTATGTTTGAGAAGCATTTGCTCTGTAATCTCAGCAAAGCCTTTTAACTCACATAGCAGTTGAAGGAAATTGAGTGAAATGCCATTTGAAAAGCTGTAAGCAACAATGACACATACTGATGTGAATGATCACCAGGTGGTCTGGTTATGCTGCATTTAGACCCAATACCACAGGATTTTTACTCTGTAGCTCTGTCAGTGGTCATATGGACACCCACGTACCTTAATTCACCACGACGGAGGACCTGTTAGAAAGCAGCTGGTTGTGATAATATATCGTGATGATGTCATCAGCACAGGCTTTCTTTGAAATGGCCTCTCAACACTTTCAACCGCAGATTTAAGAGCAGAGCCTACAGCTGAAGTGAGTTTGCTCAGGAGGAACGACCATGTGTGTGACTTTTACGCCTTCTTAAGTGTATGTCTGCGCTTTCCATCTGGGTCTCTCGCTCGCTCACTCTCTCTCCAGAGAGCGTCAGGCCTTGTCTGAGGCCACAGGCCTATCGATTGAACGCTGAGTGCTATTCCTCTTTCTTAAAGGACTGCCAGCTCTGTCTCTGTCTCTCTCCTTCGTCCCCTCTTCCACCGTCACAAAGTGCAGGCCCAGAGGGAAAGCTACGAGCTGAATGGAGCAGTTGGCATGCTCACACATCGGCCCGGGGAGAAGCCTGCTGATCAGAACGTATGATCACCTCATTCAACCTTATCACAGTGGCCTTTAAAGAGCTGCCACAATAACTACAGACCCACTGTGCCACAGTGCCTAGTCTGTCTGATAAAAAAGTGAATTAACATAAAAGCAGGAGAAGACATTTTTTAAAGTGGTAGTTCTTGGCAAACTGAAGTAAGTTGGAATTAGACACATTTATTATGTTTAGTTGAGCCATATGTGTTTTAAATTTGTTTGTAGAAAATTATTATTTTTAAAGTAGACCATTAAAATAATTGGCTTATATTTTGCATTTTGACAAATTAAACTTTCCTTGAAAAGAATGCTTGCAGGGTCAGAGTTTGGCATTGGTCATTAAAAACCTGACCATATATTTGACCACTATTGGCTGACATTAGTCAAAAATTAACTTTTCTATCTACTGATGTTATTTTCCCCACAAGCTTAGATCTCATTCTACCACCTGTCCATTTATCAATATGTACATAAAGTAGTGTGTATTACAAATTTTGTTTATGCTACTTTATGATCTTCATTGGTTCGGGATAACCCAACAGTTTCAGATGGTCTGGGGTGTTCAGTAGAATTATATGAAACTCTTGACAGGAAAGACCATTGCTGAGTTACAGGAAAAAAATGATCAAGCTCAATCATAGCATCTGCCATGTAATTTTCCCTTACATTTCAAAGAACTTTCAGCTCTGTAGCTTAGCATGTCTTTGTTCGTCCTTCATGTTCAGCTTAGTTTTCAGAAGGTACTTTATCACTGATCTATCAGCGCTCACAATCACTTCACTGGATTAGCATCAGGCTTACCTGCGCTGCCGCTAAGCCATCCAATCACAGCTCTCTAACCGTCATCAGTTAGGTTCCAGCTGGAGCGATACTGCCACACTAACTATCCAGGCCCCGTCATAACGAGAGCGGCTCAGATGTACCATTTTTAAAACTGAACATTTAGCTGGTGCTTTACAGTCAGCGTGATTCTGACCTTGCTAAAAGATTGATCTCTTTCTTCAGAGGAAGCCAAATACTGAGAACAGTAAGCTTCCATTAGAATATGAAAAGATTTTCTTATTCTTGGAAAACCAACTGATTTTTTTTCTTTTCTTCTTATAATTGCCAAAATTAAAAGAAAGAAAAAAGGACATCAAAGGCAAATAGGAATGATTTGCATGTAGATTCTGAGAGAGTGGCTTTAATGCATTGCTGTGGTGTTTTCTCTGAGAGCTCGGCGCCAAAGCACACTCTTGTGACCGGTGGAGAAATATTTTAGACAGCTGCAATTAAAACACAGAAGAGTTAATTATAGTCAATACAGCTTTTATGGAAATTAGGTAAGCAAGATTAACTCTTTTTTTCAAATCTCTCTTCCTTGATTTAAATCTCTCCTGCTATAAAAGCTCAGCTTTACATGCTTATAGATGGGCATTTGACAAAGATGTCCTCACACACAGGGAAAAGACAGAGACGGTTGCATAATACATGCAAGATATGTGTGACCATAACAATTAGTTCTGTCCCTTATGAAAATTGTCTTCACTCTGGTAGATTAAAATAAGCTTTTCATTTTTTGTGATTATTATGTAGCTGGTCACTCTCTGACCTCTATTATTAGTTAAAGATGTTAGTTTTGATATATGTGCATGTATTAATGTCCATTGCATAATACATGCCTTCAATTTTTTTTGGAGGGGCAAAAATAATTAGATTTTAATTGATTCCTGTATTTTGAGGGAGCAGCTGGAGGATCTGTGTTCTGTCGTCGGGCCAAGTCAGCGCCCTCATCAATATCACTAATGCGTCATTGATCATTGCATGAGCAGCTTAAAATAAAATCATAAATGCACACACTCGCCCTTTTCCCTCCGCACATTATTCTGACTGTCATGTTCTCAAAGGATGACACTTTAATTTCCCAGTTGCGCACACATGCTTCATTTAACATTATGGATCATTAACAGGTTCAAATCACCTTGGTGACCAATTGTCACAGTTACCTGCACTGTTGACCCAGCTGTGATTGGCCCGCTGCACGTTCAGACTGGGTAATTTAATATCCAATCAGATAATAGGCTGTGTTAGAGACTAGGTTTGTGTAAATCAGGCAGGGGGGCTTGGAGCCAGGCGGGGGATTATTTTAGGAAATGCTACTTAATTATGTGAGCAAACCTTTGTGAATGGCCTCAAGTTATTCAATTTTGGAATTAATTCAGCACATAAAAAAAGATCATAAAATCTAAACAGCCCCATAGCGCTTGTAAATATGTGATCTGTGTGAGAACAGAGAAAATAAAAATATGTAATAATAAATCTTTAACAAATACATTATTCTTGTTGTGACCTGCTGTAGATTTGTGAGAAGGCTTGCAAATATTTTAAAAACAAGGCAAAACACGTCCAAGCCTATATGAATTTGTTTCTTCTGTAAAACACAAAAGAAACATTTAACAATGTTGTTGTTGCTGCTGTTTTTTTATCAGTGTGATGAAAGTGGCTGAGACTGTCAGTCCCTATTCACAACACATACCTTTTTGTTTCCATGTAAAAAAGAAATAGGTTAGGTTGGGAGCAACATGAGGATGATTAATTGTTCACAGTATTTTTTTATTTTTGTTTATTTAATGTGATAACTTGGTAAAAAACTAGCAAGGGGTTCCTGGTGTGAATCCACCGTAATATCACCTTTTCTTTAATAAACTGTATATGTCAGTAGATATATATCAAGAGTAGAGACACAATTAATTTTTTATTTTGTGATTTCACCAGAGTTGCAAAAAAAAAACACACGTGCTGGAGAAAACACATTGCCATTGTTGTTATCACGGCTGATAACAATCACAACAACCACTCATCATTAAAAATAAGACATTTCAGGACCAGACCACCACTCATTATAAATAGACTAACAAAATAAAAACTCCTGCTCAAGAGTTGAATATACTTCTTCTGTATTAAATACATCCCTGCTGTCATCTGTCTTTAAAAAGTGTTACTAAAAAATGATCATAGCAAAGACGGATGGGGATATGTCTGTACTGTACTTGATGTATTTAAGTAAAAATGTGCATTGTTGGCATGGCGTAAGATAACCAAAAAACTAACAAAACAAACCAAAAGAAGTCAAAGAATGTGAATGATATGTGTGAGATGATGGCGAGGGCAGAAATCAGCCAACCTACTGAGCAGTGAGTACATCCAGGAGTCTTAATGACCTCCTTACGCTGGAACAAAGCTGTCACTGAAATATATGTCCATGAGTTTGCGTGTCTGTACTTAACCAGTTGAAAATGCATATTTTGCCCTAAGCATATGCTAATATATGGCAATCAGGGCTGAATTTATCTAACTGTACTTTAGATCCTAGTGAGATGGAGAGAGAAAGGAAGAAAGCGAGAGACAGACGGAGGAGAATAAAAACGATACTCATGTGCCCTGTGCCCAAGGAAAAGTGGCATCAAGCCACATTTCGACCTTCCCTACTGCGTTACAGAGAGATTGAAAGGGAGTGAACAAGCCATCAGACAGACAGAGATGCACAGAACCCCCGTGGAGCAGCAGTTTCAGCTCGAGGCATGGAGTGGCCTACCAAGCTGAGGTTGTCATCAAGGTCTTCACACAGCAGGAGATCTGCTAGACCTTTAGTCTTGTGGAGCTTACTAACAGCGAACAGATCTGTCCTCCACTTCTTATTGTATGTCAACAGCCCGGTTACATCAATACATGCAATCAAAAGTTAAAAAAAATATTAGAATGATGAAGATGCTTTACAATGCATTCCATTGTTCTTATATGGAAAGAATATTTAATATTTATATGCAAGTATAGCATTAAAGATTGAAGATTAATTGAAGATTAAACGACACCTTCTCTGCTGCTCTGTCAGCAAGTGTTTAACCGTCTGGTTCATTGTATCTGAATGACCACACACAAAGGTAATCCTCTCTGTAATCAGATTTATCTGCTGTTATCCATCCTGATAACTGTGCTCACCACAGTGGCTGAAATTTACAGAT
Source organism: Botia almorhae (assembly GCA_036877575.1). Classification (NCBI taxonomy): domain Eukaryota; kingdom Metazoa; phylum Chordata; class Actinopteri; order Cypriniformes; family Botiidae; genus Botia; species Botia almorhae. The sequence continues at coordinate 14,303 of JAZGTJ010007424.1, forward strand.
TATATAAATAAGAGCTGAGGTAGCTGGGCTTCAAGAGAGCTTGGCTCTGATTTGCATACAGCTCTGCTCTCTGTGTAATGCTGTTAGGTGTAACTGATTATGTTGTTTACAATGGTGACAACCACAGGGAGATTTAAAAGTGCAGCGGTCAGCAGCGGTCCACTGACTCTTTCTAAAAGTGTGTGTGTGGCTAACCCAGCTATACTTTGGGGACAGATTTGTTGACAAATCAGCTAAATCTAAGAAAAACTTCTTTTGGGGACGTCCTCAAAAGGAAATGTGATTAATAATTAAAGTAATGTGTTTATTTCTTTTGGGGTATTGGGTTAAGGTTGGGTTATTTTTCCAGCCCAGATGGCTAGATGTGTGTGTGTGTTTGTGTGTGTGTGTGTGTGTGTGTGTGTGTATATGCATACCTACGTTAAAGGGGCCATATAATACTCTGTATGGGATACTGTGTAGGGATCACCCAAGCCAACGATTGGTTAACAAACTAACTGCTTAATATGCCACATATTTAAAGCAGTCTAAAAATTAAAAAAATGTTTTGTTTGAGATAGAGGCCATTTAGTGGCAAGAAGACAGTAGAAGAAGCAGTTTGCAAGTCAATTTGCAAGTCTTGTTTGTTTATACAGATAATGCCACATATTGATGGCTGTGCCAGTTGATTTTGACTTTGTTACAGAAACTGTTCTTTCAACAGTTGTCTCACATTTCTTTGTCATAGAATTATTTAACCAATAGTTGCTTCAAGGTACTGTGCTAAATGTAGTTTTGAATTTAGTGAAGAAATTACAATAGTGAGAACATAGCTTGCTAATGGAAAAGGTTCAAACCAAGGTGATGCAGATAAATTAGGAGCTGTGGTAGCTTAATGTCCTAAAGACCATCTTTTGTACCTGATGTTTCCCTCAGGAATCAATTAAATATTTCTGTTTCAGTCTGTTAATAACACAGATATTGCAGTCTATCACAGTTGTCTTTGGGAATAATTTAATCACTGCTTGCCCCAGGACACTGTCCTTTCAATAAATGTAAAAGTTTGTACAAGAAAGGGAATTGTGATGGCCTAATAAATGAGAATTTAGACTCCTATAACAAAGGCTGCGGGTTCAGTCCGAGTTCATGGCATACAAGTTCAATCCCAGATAAGGCGCTTGAGCTATTGCAGTAACTGAGACAGTTTTGCTGCCCCGGAAAAGCGCTGCTGATCCACACAAGCGACTGAAATTGAACCGGCATGTTGTTTGCCAGTCTGTGGGAAATATTCTGTGAGTTGAGGGCTGGGAGCTGTCAGTTTTAAACTCTTAAACTCGTCAAAATTTTCTGTCTTGGATACCCAGTTTAGATTTCTGACTTTTGGTGTTGATGTGCCTGTGTGTGTTTCTAACTGAATAGACCCGGGTTTAAGTATACCATAAGAACATGGAATCAGTCTCCAGGGAGACTGTAAATTTGACTCTGTAGTGAATCTTCAATAGTACTGAAAACAGGAAGTATGTGTTGACCGATCCCAGTTGTGCTATAAACAAGTGTATAACATGATTGTCTCGATGTTTTTTCCACACTACTTGTGTGGAATGTTGTCTAGTATATGTAAAGTGTTTCAAATCACACAATTATGAAGCTCCACAACAGGGTTAGGATGCTACCTTAGAAGACTGCTGCCTGAGTATGTGGTTCAAGCTAGCTTCCTAGGTTTTGGAGCCTCTGTTTGAATTTCATAGGGCAATTGCACTTCTTGAGTTCTCAGTATGCACATTCCAGAAATATAACCTCACCTCACGGTCAAATCAAGAAGTGTGTTTATGTGAGTATGCATCTTTGACCTCTTATTTTAGCCACTGCCGCTTGACATAGAGCAGAAGGTCCTGTCAAAGTGGCAGAATCAGTCTCCGGACCAATCTGTCCTTTTCTGGGGTCGTCACCAAGGGCAACGGAGTCCTGGAGGGTCATCCCTTCTGTAGGTCTACTGTAATCTCCTCTGCAGTCAGCACACAATACAGTTGCTTTATCCATGATGTCTGTCAGCACTGGTACATAACATCCCAGCCTGCAGCATGCCAAGGGCCTTTACCTTACAAAGCTTTGTGCACATAAAAACACACAGTCGCCCACACACAAATACTCTCTCAGGCATTGATCGTAAATTTTCATTGACTTCCTGTTGTGTTGGGCTTTCATTCACCTGTCATGAAAATGAACCAGAATGGAGGAGAGAATAATTATACCTCAGAATTCTGAAGTGTAACTGTTTTCCTGAAAGCATGATTTAAAAAAAATATATGTACTACAGATGGGTTATTTACGTCTTTATCTATTTAAAAATGAAAAAACACTCTACAACATTACTCTCACTTTACAACATTACACGCTCTTAAATATAATGCAAATGTACCTGTAAGTTGTTAAGTTCAACTTTACCAGAGTGTATTTTTCAAACTCGGATTCACACTTTTTATAGAAATTACAATACAGACATAGTCATTCAAATTTAAGACACGGTGTTTAAAACGTACTGCATAACAAGAATGGCCGAGGTGTTGTTATAATGTAGTGTGTAGGGGCATACAAAGAGATCAGAATTCAGTCAGTGTGAATGAAGGACATGTTCACTGGTGATTTCAAAGCTGGATTTAGACCTGTCAATAGCTTCTGGTGTACTCATTCTCGCCTGCTTTCTTTCATCTGGTGTAATTATCGTAACAACAGCTGCAATATCCAGCGGGACACTCCTGAACTTTGACCAAACTTTCATTATATGCTCCAAACAGTCCGTGTTAAGCTTTCCAATGATTCATTCTTTGAGAGAGGCCTATCCATCTGTATTTGCATGCATATGTGTATCTGTTTGTTTAGACAGACAGTGTGAAATCAGGCATCTGTCTCTGCTTGTAGCCCTTATCTTTATCTTTTCACTGATTCTTAAAAGGACAGGATTCACCCAAAAACGAAAGTTCATAATTCTCCCCTTATGTCAGTGCAAACCCGTTTTTGATGAATTGTGGGCACATTTGGGTCTCTTCCTCATACAGCACTACTGTATAATTTCAGAAGACTTTGAGTTAAGCAAGTCTACAAAGGTAGTAGCAATCATTAGATTTTTCATTTATGAGTGAACCTTCTCTTTGGAGAAAAAAAAGCCATTTCTCAGGACAGCGGTGTGCATTTGTCGCTAATGAATCATTTCCATGAACTTTGGGGAGTGTGTAATCACAGCATATCTGAAGTGACCCAATAAATAAATCAGTCTGTCCTCCTTTTACCACGATCCCTCTCTCACTATTCCCACAGGACCCAGGGAAGGGGTTAGTGGAGATGGAATCAAGAATCTTGTGAGGAGACAGGAACAGGGTCCGGAATTTTGGTATAGATGGAGCAGGAAAAACACGAGAGGAAGTAGGGAAAAAAACACCAGAGGAATACGTTAAGATTAAGGCCATGTTATACCATATGATCATAGTAAGCATGAAAACACATATGGTGATATTATAGATTCACATTTTTCACAAACAAATTCACAAACATGCACACATAAGCCCAAAATTGAGCATTAGCCCTTGTTGTAGCACCAGTCAATCCTTTAATATGACATATCTGTAGATGTTACACACTTTTAACCAAACAGCTGTACACTCATGAGCAACCGAACAAATTCCATCTGTTCTACAAACAGAGCTATAGGTTAATCTGCTTTTTAAAAATAGCAAGCATGCAAGTTGCAAGTACAGTTTGTTACATTTTTCTATAAATTCTCAAGAACTAACTGAAACCGAACATAATACATCATTATCCTTATTTCCATCTATGTACCACTCATAGTCATGTTATGTTCATCTCTGACCACTTAAGATGAGTGTTGTGTGTGTGTGTGTGTGATTATAAAAGGTGCTTAGACTCCTAAGAAACACATTACACAACATTAAGAGAGATTAAGACTTAAATCAGCCAAGGGTTGCCATGGAGACTTGGATCAAAGTTATTAAGTTCTGTTGAGTGATCTAGTCAGAGATTTGGTAACAGGGATTAACCGAATCTGTGCCTACTTTTAAACTGGACAGACACAGATGTTATTCTGTCTTGGGATCTGTCTCTTCCTCACATTTTTTATCTATGACTCAAATTTGCAAAAACCTATAAAGTTAGAGACAACCCTGTCATCATTAAGATTAAATTTTAAAACATGTATTAAAGCAAAAGACTTTGCCTAGTCGTTTTGAATTATAGTTTTAAAAGGTCTTTTTTGCTATGGTACTTGCTAAATCGAAAGTACATTGGCCTTGGAAAATATTTTTTCAATATGCTTAAATAAATATTTCACCCCAAAAATGTAAAGGCTTTCAGCCATTATTTGCTTACTCTCATGTTGTTCCAAATCCTAATCTCTTTTACTGGTACACACATACAGTGTTTGTCCACTGAGAATGCCATAAGGGTGGGTAACTAAGCCACAGAATGTCATTGCATTATATGATAAAGTTTCAAACAAAGTGGTATTTATTTTAAATAATTAAATATAAATAGATGGAAGTCAATGTGGAGTGTTCCAAATCTGGCCTTCCTATGTGGAAATGAGTGTGAGACTTTCATTGATCCACAGCTGCACTTCTGATCACAGTGTGTGCTGTCAGTGGTGATTTTGAATCATATGGAGTGTGTCGGTGGATATGTGGGTGTGATTAAAACTGTGTCCGGAGAATTCAGAGTAAGAGTTCTAAGTGCGTTATTTAATTTTAACGTTCTGAAAGTGCCACAGGGTTTGCTTATATATATATATATATATATATATATATATATATAAATATACACACACAAACCTAAAATAAAATGTTCTGAAAGTGCCACTTTTAGGACGTTTACATATTTGATTAAATAATTGCAAAAATCTTTTCCACCCAACACTTCCCCCATCCACACGATTGGTAACAGATAGCCCCATCCCTAAACTCATGTCATTGGTTGAGCTGATCCCATGTTGGACTGTTCATATATTGGTTGTGTGGATAGGGGAAGTGTTAAGGAAACATTTTTGAAAAAGATTCTTGCAATTCTTGAACATGCTTCCCATGTTCTTCCCAGTGTAACAGATAAAACGTGTTTGCAACGGAAACTGGTATCTATTAATGAACTAAGCAGCGTGTGCTGAATAAAGCTTGGCTGCTTACACTTTATTGATCCCTAAGGAGAAATATGGTGCTAAATGGCTGCTACATCAAACACAGTGCACAAACACTTAACTACACACGCACACACAGTTAATTGCATAAATCTGCGTATAAGCAGCTATAGACTGTTCACCCGCAGTTGAACTTAAAATAAAGGTAGTGGGTTATATCAGTTTTTTACACCCTTACACACTTTACATTTACACACTTTCTCATCAATGTACCAGTCACAGAAAGTCAATGCTACTTGAATATCATAACTAAAGATTATTTAGAGCTGCAGATTGTTGTATTCTTTAGCTTTAAAATATGGTCATACTTAACTGGAAACAGCTCATTCTCGAATGTATATGCATTTTACAGGGTACATCTCTGCTTTGGACCTTAATGCAATATATGTTTCATTATTGTATGTCTGTTGACTCCAAGTACAAAATATTAAAGGAATAAAACCAATTTATTTAAGCAATAAGGTACGAGAGGCCGTGCTGTATCGTGAATAAATGATGGCTGAAGGGCGTTGTTAGGCACGACGTGAAACAGAGTTTATATTATTGCTTTTATAAAACGGTTACCACATAATAAAAATATTAAAATCATATTTATTGTGTTATATTATAATGTTTTCATCAAGTAAAATCATCATCTGCCTTCCGCTGTAAAAAGTAGTCCCTAACGGCAACAGAGTGCTTCTAAGTGCGGGGGCTCAATGATACACAGAACCGTTGAGTGAAGCGGTTGTAGCCGTGCTTTATCGTGAATAAAACACAGCTGCTGACCAATCAGAATTGAGAAATGGAACTAACCATTTTATAATTAAAATTAGAAATCACACCTGTCTGTGTGACAGCCCTAGGCTCTGTAAAGAGCAAAAAACATTTGGGGCCTGCACAATTTATTAAACTAGTCAGTCAGAAACACAGTTTACCCTGCAGTTTATCGTTTACTTCAGACCGGATGATGTCATTGGTGGGTGGGGTTTCAGATACATGCCATGTTGTCAGAGTGATGGGGACGAAAGATTTCAGAGGCTGGTAGAAGTCTGGTTGGAGTTAGCAGAACAGCTAAAATCACTAGCATCTTTAATCTTTTTTTTAGTGTTTTTTTCTAAATATCAGGTTTTATTGCTTCAAAGTACACCTAGGATACTAATCCTGGTCCTGTGTTTGTGTTTGTCTGAGGACGGCAGGCCTGTCACAGTGCGGCTCATGTCTGGGGCTGCTCTGGATGCTTTTTGCACCGCACTGACGGATCTCTGTCGCACCCTGTTAGGCACTGTCACACTCGCACCCTTTGCCTTAGTCCACGCTCTGTCCCTGCATGCCCTGTGTGTAAATGTCTGATTCTGATGCTCTCAGTGTATATGAGAGTGTTTGGAACATCAGATGTGCCCCATATGCAGCCTATGAGTGGTATAATAAACCAGCCCAAAGCCGGGCAAGGTGTAGAAACAGAGATGCAGAAAGAAGGAGATATGTGATGCTTCTTCAGACACAACACCATATTCATATCTCCAGAAGTAATCCTCTGACAGTGCTCTGTCTCCAGTGTGTGTGAACATATGCCACCTGGCTAAATGTGAAGGTGGTATCAGCCTCTCCAATCACCTCCACAGCAGGTATATCATAACGTCCTCTTATGAGTCTCTCTCATGGGCATGATAATCTTCCCTTAGACATCACACACACACACACACACACACACTCAACTCCTGATGTCTCCATTTTGCCCTATTTAAATCCTGGCATTGCTCCGATTGTCTCTAGTGTGTGTTTCTATCCATCTGCCCCTCTTAGCGTTAATGTTGAACTCTATGCTTTCGAATAGCTCATCCAGCGCTTGATGCTACGGCATTTTACTCGCACTACAAGCACCTCTGGAGAAGTTAAGACCAGTGCATGAATTATACATAAGGCATAAACATTGCCATAATGTTCTTATTATAGCATTCAGTCTGCCCAGCCAAGATATTCCACACCAAACGTGCCGATTTCTAGCTCCAATTACAATCACTGAGTCTGGTAAGAACATGGCCTGAGATAATTATACGGGAAATTTCTGGGAAATGCTTCACCTCTCCATCAGCTTCCCTGCCATGTCCTTCAATTTGTACACAATTTTGTCTCTCTTTCGTTTCTCCCTGTCTTTTTCTCCCTTTCTCTGCAGAAGATGTTTATTTGTCCTGTGGTTTTATAAATGGAAGTGGCTGCTATCTTCATCCTATGCTCAGAGAAACTGCATTTGCAAGAGTATGTGAATCATACTGCCGCTCCCATGCCAATGCTGAGATCATCTTGTATCGAGAGAAATGCAGCTGGAGGGAGAAAAGTGGACAGATACATGCATGGCTTTCTTAAGGTGGCGTTTCGCTAGACCTTTCAAAACAACTCAGTTTTGGTATACACCTACTAACTGTTTTGTTGCCTACTTTACATTTGTGCACTTGGCAGATGCTTTTATCCAAGGTGACCTACAGTGCGTTTAAGCTCACCAGTACATGAATTCCCTTAGAATCAAACCAATGACCTCGCCATTGATAGTGGCATTTTGTTTACCATTTAAGCTGTAGAAATGTCTACATTTTCACCATCTTCTATCACCAATTAGAAATGGAAAAGGAAAGACAGACTACAAGCCTGCCTCTGACTTTTCTCTCTGATTCCCAGCAGTACCTTGCAAACATAAACTGAATTAGGATGCGGTTCATGGACTAACTTTACCCAGTGAATGTGTATGATTGTGTATTCGTCCCTTCGGGGCTGTTATATGTTCATGCACAGCTAGAGTAAGAAAACACATTTACATTCAATAAACTGCCTCAGGTTTCTTATTACTTTCATCGTTTAAATGTAGAACCACAGAAAAACTCTTACTTACATAATCACCATGAACAAGCAACTAGTAATTTCTAGTCACTTCTTGTGTTTGGTATGAAAAATGTCAGGATCAGCTTTGAGTTGGACAATGGCTTGTTAGATCTTTAGTGGTAGCAGAAGCTCATTGGTCAATTCCACAACGATGAAGGTCCTACACTGGGACAGCCTGCTAGAATTTCAGACAGGCAAGAGGCTATTAGAAGTCTGTGGGACCATTATCTCAATGGGAACTAGAGTGGTGTTTTTGCCACTCTTTTGGCTATGTTGGATAATGTGTGGACCACACACTCTACCACAGAAAGAGCAGAGGAACCACAATCTAGGTGTGATGCCAGCAGCACGTTGGTGTCCTTGAGCACATCGTCACCACTTCTTCTGTTGAATGCTGTTTGTAGCTCTTTACAAGTGGTGCTTCAGGCAGAACTGCTACAAGCTGCACCGTTTCAGGAAGTTCTACCTATAGTCTTCGTAATGTTCCTTCTGCCCACCAGCAGCACGTTTTGCAGTTGACTATAGAGGGCTTCAGG
>JAZGTJ010007425.1:0-22869 GCA_036877575.1 Botia almorhae
ATGAATAAAGAGAGAGAGAGAGAGAGAGAGAGAGAGAGAGAAAGAACGATGGATGGATAGAAAGAGAAAGAGAGAGAGAGAGAGAGAGAAAGAGAAAACAATGGATGAATGGATGGATGGATGGATGGATGGATGGATGGATGGAGAGAGAAAACAATGGATAGATGGATGGACAGAGAGAAAGAGAATGATGGACGGACAGACTGACAGACAGACAGACAGTGCTGCAGTGCTAGAACATATTGCATCAGAATTGCATTAGTGTCAGGACACTCTGATCTTTCGTCTCTCAGCTTTTGTCTCTGTGTAGTTATCTTTCTCTCGTTCTCTTAATCTCTGTCACGCACATCCACAAACATCAGCAGTATCTATTTATCCTCCCCAGGGCTGTTTTCTAGAAAGAGCTTCTATTGATCTACACTGATAATCATGTCGTTCAGCGCAACAGCAGTTTGCTGGCGTGACTGTTTGTTGTCACATGTGCAAATTTCTGTGAACAACTGTGGAGCACATTTGATCCCTCACCCAAGTGATGGTACCGAAACAAAGTTTTTATATGTTAGTTAAGCTCAGCAAGTCACAGCGTCCGATCCTGCATGCGTCCGTGCCCGCAACTCGATTGATCTTCTGTCTATGATTCCATTAGAATGCCAGTGTCTGTTCATCCAGACGCACGTATTCATTCATGAACAACCAGGCACGATACGCCACAAGCATTACACTGCAAAATTACGCCCCAGACCGGCCCCCATGGGAAATTAAACTGACGGCAAATCATTAAACCACAAGCTAAACATTATCAGGCATTTGCATTTTTATTGCACCTGAAAGAATGGCAAGACTCCATTATCTTACCCACCCAGCGTGGGAGTGGGGCAATATTATTATGTTGTCCCGTATAAAAACAATAGCATTTAGCTGCGCGGGAAGGGAAACGAAAGCCGTGTTTATTCTCGCTGTGTCTGTGAAGGGTTATGATTATTGAAAGACTGCAGCCAGAGTGTCTGACAAACAATGCCTCATTTTGTTATGTAAATCCTGTTGTCATCAAACCCAAACAAACAAGAGCCAAAAACAGCACCATCAGCCCGCCAATTAGCTGAATGGGGGGGAAGTTTTAGAGTTTGTCGCATTAATTGCTTTTGCGGTTGGATGTCTGCCAGGACTGTCAGATTTAGGCTTCGAACCTTCTTCCTTTTGCAGGTGAGCAGTTTATGTGCGCACACGCCGGCCCGCGTGTCTCGTGCTGTGGCGATGACGACAGAACACGCTTCAGCCCCGCCGGTGCCCCAGAGTCGCCCATCAGTGAACTTTGACCCCGATGAGACCCTCTTCGGGCGGCGCAGGTAATTTTATGAATTGATTAGATGAAGTTTGTAATGAAATGAGGGATGAACTGACTTAAAGCCACAACTTTGATTAGTTATTGATACATACACTGTAAAAATGCTTGGTTAATCAAAAAAATGATCTGTCCTATAGATTATCCATGTGTTATCTCGGTACAATTGTATTGTATAAAACTCTACTAGTTTTATCCAAGTAAAAGAAGTTATTTAAATCGACTTAACCTAACTAACTAAAGCATCTTTAAAGTACAAGTAGTCATCTCCAGCACAATATTCAGAGTCTTAATAATGTTGTGTATGAAAACCAAAATTGAAGGCACTGATTTACTAACAACCGAGTTGTTAGTATTCATTTGTTTGCTTAACCTAAAAAATTGTGCTCACAGTTCTCCCTAAATAACATTTTATTCCATTCATTCATTAGATGTTCTTTGGCAGTAAAAAACTGTATAAATATAACTGCAGAGTGAAGGACAAAACACCAGGGTTCATAATTAACAATGACGAAAATGCAGTATTATTTCCACATTTAAGTTGCACTATTGATGTACACGCTAAATAAATCTGAATATCAAGCTGCAAATATCTTCAATGACGCACAACCAGGTCCCATAAATCACTCCGAGAGAGACGACACAAGAGAGAGAAAAAGTTATAAGAGTTCTGTGCGATTTTATTTAAATATGACAATGTATTAAGTAAATGCGATATGTATTCTCGGTTCCCAACGTCTCCTTTTAGCCCCAGATGACTTTCAGTGTTGATAAATCACTTTGCGGATGCTTTTTAATCCACTTGTATTAACACCGTCATATATTAGGGCTGTTTGGAGACACGCCTCAACTTGCGTTCTCATTAAAGGAAACTGTAAAAAATGGCTGTTTGAAAGATGCAATCCTCAGTTTATGTCTGTGATCAGCGTGGGTAATTTTTATTCATGCTATTCTAAATGTTGTAAACCTTGAGAAATTATGACCTAGTTCAATCAATGATCCACGGTCACCGATAGCCCAATACGACACTATTTACATACTGGTCAGTTCTGAATTGTCATGATTTTGTGTGTTTGTGGAAGTGTGTGTATGTATGGCTGTTCACACAATTAGTAGCACTGATTTTAATGGCTGGCCTTGTTGTCCAGCAGCAGTAGAACATCAAGGTGACCTGACACTGTTCTTCACCCTAAGCTTTACATATACATTCAGCCGCTGAATATATACACACATTGTGGCTTGATTTCAATCTCTTGAGAGCGCTTGAGTGCTCCAAACACCCGGCTGAAAGAATCCTGCAAAGCTGCTGCCGTAGAACTGACAGCACGTCAATCTGATGGAAATCGAATGAGTGAATAATAGATGCGTGAATGAGAATCGCAGCCACCCACAATGCATTTCTCCTGCATCTCCTTATACAGCTCCTATCAACTGCTGCTGTTCGTGTGGAGTGCCCTGAGATGCTGTAATAGACTCTCTACTTCAGCACCTCTCAAAACTGACTCTCTCACTTCCTGTCTCTATCAAACACTCTTTATATATGATCATCATTTGTATAGACTGTTACTGACCGTTGTAGGGGTACCGCAAACAGCTCTGTCAGTCAGCGCTGAGTATTTGAGTGATACCGTGTGTGTCTACGTCCTGCATTTATTTGTTTAAAGCTGCAATCTGTAACTCGTTGGGTTAAAAATGAACAAAAATCAGTTATTGAGGAAGGACATGACAGATCAGTGTTTGCAAGGGTCTCCACACTTTACCATAATTTGCAACCGTATTGATTTATAAATTAAGCTATCGGGTATATATTTTGATTTATAATGATCTATCATTGGAGCTGTCTGGTTGATTTTCTGGTAAATGCAAGTTTAGCTTCATTTGACTTCAACATACTTAATAAAAATTATGTAAAGTAACTTGCAGTTTTATGTTTTAAACAGAGATGGCGTTAAACGTTACAGATTGTAGATTTTCTAGACAGGAACTTGTGTTTTTATAAACACTTGGTTGCTTTGACCAAATTTAGATTGTGGAAGGGTGATCGGCCCCAATAATTTTGAAACGTTTACATACGATAATTGTGCAAGTAAATTGTTCGTATAATTATTATACAAAGAACTTTTTAGTGAAAGTTTCAAAATCTGCTGGCTCATAAATCTGAGGGGACAAGTGCCAGATTAAATGGGCATGGCCCTTCTGCCTGTGTGCTTAGGTGGGTGACTGAGTCATTGTGGGTGGAGCTATTTATGTGAGTTGTGAAATGGACTGTGTGTTTGTGTATCTGGGTTGTTAGTCAGCGTGTGTGTGTGTGTGTGTGTTCAGAGTGATGGTGACAGAGAGAGTCTCATTAACACAGGCTTTGTCTCCTGCAGTGAGAGTGACATTGAGTTGCCTTCTGCCTGCTTCGTCCTGTGCAGATCCACTCTCACTCACTCCGATGAACAGATGAAACAGGCCCAGCCAACACAGCGGGCTGTTTCTTCTCTAGCTTAATGTCAATTAACAGTCAAAACGTCTCATATCAACCTAGCCTGACAGGAAATTATATGTAATGGAGTAAATCCAATTTCGCACTGCATTTGACCCTCTGTTTTTATTCCCCTAACACCATTTTCATTTTTTAGCCTCTTCGCTGGTGCCTCAATATTTCCCATAAGACCCCGTGTTTGTTTGTCATGGATTCTTCTTCATTTCCTCTTCTTTGTGCACTTCATCTGATTTTATTTATTAGTCTGTTTGCCCTACACCTGGCTTCTTTGCTCTTTCTGTTTGTCTTTTTCAATTTCCTCTCTGTCTCTCATAGGGAGTTCATCTCGGCTCTGAGGGGCTTCAGTCAGTTTTACAGTGGTCTCGGAGAAGCTTTGTGCAGTAAAGAGCCAGCCGCACTCAACAGCTCCCTCTGCTGGAACGGACAAGAGATGACAGACAAGTGAGTAGTTCATTCGCAGTGGCCCTGATAATTGCACTGCACTATACTAATACACGGGAGCATATCCCAGTTCATAACTTTAGGTTGTAAGAAGAATTTCCATAGTAATGTAACACAAGTGTTAAAAAGTTATTTTGAGTGTTCTAGGAAGTGTACAGTTTTTAGATGTTGTATCAACGTTATTGCTCGTTGTTGCTAACCTTTTTTAATTCTGTAACCTTTCTAAAAGGTATAATTAACAACTTAAACATTCTTAAATGTTCTTAAAGAACATTCTACTAATGTTACAGCAAGAACGTTCTTGATAACTTTGAGAGAACATTAGCCAACCTTCTGAGAATGTTCCCTGTTAGCTGGAATCTGAAAAGTGGGTTTGATTCATTAATATTAAATATGAGGCAGAACATTCATCCTGCAGCCCTTGCTGAAAGGCAGGTTAAGTGCCAGACATTTTCACAAGTCCCTGAGGTAGAGTCCAAGTCAAGTCTTAAGTCTTTGCTCACAAGTATAAGTGAAATCCTAAGTCTTTTTTTTACATTTTCATTTTAAAATATTAAAACTAGCTGTTTCGTAGGGATTATTATTTTCTTCTTTCAGTTTTTAATGGAGCACACTGGAGTTTATTTGAATTGCAACATTTTCATTTTCATTTTAAAATGTATAAATGGGATAACCAATTACTGAACTATAAAATTTACATGTACATGTTAATGCAGGTTTTAATTTTTTAATGTTTTAATGCTCCGATTCTAAATTCTGTTTGTATGAGTCACTCACTCAAAGCCTTTTCTAAAAATTGTGTCAGCACATTCTTTATTATTGCTTCAAGTTTAAATATGTGGCTTCTTTTTTCTCACGATAATTATAAATAAGTTGAACTCTTTATATCGCAATGCATTTCATAAAGGCATCAATGAGAAGCTGTGTAACAATGATTTTAGCATGGATAGGAGATGTTGGGCACTTTGCTTTTCACAATTATTCGTTTATGCTAGACTGATTGGAACACTTTATTGACCAATCAGCATCCAGATGACTCATCCAAAGTTGTCTTGGGATGACAACAGCTTCTGTCCCTCTGTGACACGCACACACACTTTTAGCATTTTATGTCTTATCGTTTTTACTAAGTGAGTAAAAGTAGCATACATTACAACAGAATCAGCCTCCTAAATGCTTTCCGATATTACTACAATCTCAAAATGGCCCTAAAGAGACATATTGCCCTCGAGCTTGTCACAAATCTTGAAGTCTAAAAAGCTTTCTGAATAAAATGAAGACAGCATAAGTGGCTGGTAGCTGAGCAGACGGGTGATTCTAATGAGTTTGGCTGACTCTAGTTTTAGTTGACAGGCAGCAGTGTGTGAATTGTGATGTGGGGAAACTGGCATTGGGTGGTAAAGTGTGGTAGCTTCCCTCTGCCTGGTTAATTGCCCCTTTTGTGTGTTCGCTCTATGACTGCCTGTGCCTGGCTCTCCACTTGACCTTTGGAACCCAATTAAAAAAATCACCACATTTCAGCTTGCCATTTCCCCTTGTGCTTCTGTCTCGTAACTCTTTTATAAGCTAGTAACGTGTGTGCTCAGCTGTTAATTTTGTTTCCTCACAATGTCCTCTCTTGCTTTGTCTGTTAAGTGTATCTGTCTCATCACTGTCGTGTCTATGTGAGTGTGTGTGTGTTAGCATTACAGCGTTATTCATTATTAGCTGCAGCTGTTTCTAGTAAGTGCAGCTGAAGAGTGAATGGGGGTGAATTGGTCTGGTCAAAGCAGAATGGTGAACAGTCGGCCTTAAGGGACAGACAGCTGTGTCGGGGAGCTCTCGGGCCCTCAGGAGTTAATTAGGAACCAGGAGAGGAGGAGATGGAAAGACAAACAGACAAGGATAAGTGGGAAAATAAAATGCCGTGCCAAAAATGTCTGAATCTCAATGTCATACATTGACCGCTAGTGAAGTATCATAATTAATTTTGAAATGTGTTCAGACTCATTATACGCGGTGAAGAGAAGACGGGCCGCGCGTTCACATTCTGTATTGGGAAAGCAGCCATCGCGATTATGCCAAAGAATCTCACAATTTATGTGGCCCTGATAAATAAAATAGTCAGTTTAAAAATGTCAAAACACGAACCGGTCATTAAACTCTGCGGTAAAATTTCTGTTAATTCATTTACACAAAAGAATAATCAGTCAGAGCTATGCAGGAATTGTTGAAGTTGTTGACTTGAAAATATTGTTAGTTGAAAAAACAGAAAAGATCATTTTTAAGCATTATTACTTCAGTTTCCTTTAGACAGTTGCTGGAGAAAGTGCAGAGGTCCCTCAATGTTACAGGTCATCAAACCTGGTTCTGATTTCTGCATTTTACTGCATTTAAGCAATTGTGGCATCCACAGTATCATCATGCAGGTGTTTTTCATACAATGACACCAGTTCGCTTCATACTGGACTTTACAATGTAGGTAACTGCCCAGCTAACAGAGAACATTCTCAAAACGTTGTCTAACATTTTCTATAAGTTCTGTCTTCTCGCAGCAACATTAATAGAATGTTTTTAATGATATTTATCATATATCATAAGCGTTATTCTTAGGCTGTTAGTGGAACATTTTAACGTTACAGAATTGAAACAATGTTTGAATAACGATCTTAAAACCAAGCGATAATGTTAATACAACATTCGAAAACTGGACCTTTTAAACGTTCCGAGAACCTTCAAAATAACATTTCTAACAATTTAATTATGTAATGGAAATGTTAGGGAAACATTCTTACAACCTAGAATTCTTAGCTGGGTAACAATTCTAGGTGTTCCTGTAGCTCAGTTGGTACAGCATTGTGTTAGCAGCGCAAAGGTTGTGGGTTCGATAACCAGGGGAGCACACGTACTGACAAAATGTACAACTTGAATGTACTGTAATTTGTGCTTTGGATAAAAGCGTCTGCCAAATGTTTAAAGGTACTTTACCTTTTACAATTGTGAAAAGTCTGGAAATTTTAGAGTAAGATTAGAGGAAGTTTTGTGCATTTTCAAAAGTCCCCTAATTCCCCCACTCACATTGAGTAACCTCACTCTCCTTCAGCTGTCCTTATGCTTGCGCATGATGCTCATGAATATTTCTCATGGACTCCAGTGGGTTTGGGCAGTGGAGCATGCTCGATCTCCAAGGGGTTCTCAGCAGGACCTTGAGTCTGAGCAGGTTTATTGTACTGTTGAGCTCCAGTATGAGTCTCTGGTCCAGACTGTACATCCACAGGGTGTTGATGTCATTTCCTGTAGTAACAGCTGGGTTGTATGTGTTCCTGCTGTATGATCATGCCTGTGGTGGATTGTTTTAGATTTTAGGCATTGCAGTATTATAGTTGAATGACTTGAAGTGAATACAAACAAAGTGTATTACTGACAAACCTAAATAAATTCTTTAAAAGCTTCCACTCCATTCTAACAACTTTCAGTAATTCTAAATGAATTGAAAATGCTAAAATAGCATAACATGTAGATCGATATTAAAGCAATCTTAGCATTTAATTAGGTATGCAGGCATCAGATTAATTTATAGCATATTTTAAAGATATTCCTTTGAAATGCACAGAGCACAAGGGTTTTTCAAAGCGTGTTTTTATGTGTTTCTATGTTGCATTAAAATAACTGTATCCCATAAAAACTATTTATCCCCACTATCTCCTATATGGCTTCATATATACAAAGTGCTTGTCTGGTTTTGTTGAAGGTAACGTAGAATCAGCTCCAGTCCTGGAGGGTCAGTGTCCTGCAGATCTTAGTATCAATCTCAGCATAACCCACCTGTCTGTATTTTACAAGCAGTTCTAAACACTTTGATTAACTTGTTGCGGTGTGTTTGGTTACAGTTAGAACTAAACTCAGGATACTGGACTCAAGGACTGGAGCTGCAGATCCTGTAGTGCTTTGGTCTTACAGATGAACATCTGAACTTGATGAATCGATGAACATTCTGTAGACGCTTCAGGTGAAAACCTGCCTTAAAGTTTTAAGTTTAATCAGTTTGGCTGTACAGGTATTTTTATTCCTGACTGATGTAACTCATAAGTAAAGCAAACGTTTAATCTTAACACCAGTCACAATTAAAAATAGTACGTTAAAATGACTTGTGCAGCCAGGTTGATTCAACTTAAAAATTTAAGGCGGTATTTTTTTCCCAGTGTAGACGGAATATTCTAGAGTCTGGTATTTAGTTTTTTATATTTAATTCCGTACTGTGAATATTATTCACCCCTCTCCCAATTCCCAGTGTTATTTCATTGCACAGCATGCAAATTAAGTCAGAATCACCAGTGAAGGTAATTAGGGGAACACCTGTTGGGCATTCATCTGGACCTTCATTTAAAGTTTCAAATCTTTCTTGTTTTCCAAAACATATTAATCAAACAAATGGCTGCTGTTTTTTTATAGTGCTTGAACGTTGCATTTCATTGCTAAAGTAACCCAAGCAGGATCTGAAATGTCTATACATTCTCATGTTGTTGTTTTCTTGACTTTCAATGTGTAACTTTTGCGCTGATGTTCTCATATCAGCTGCCCCATTAAATTCAATACTGTTGCATTTATGCAACGCAACTCGATTTAACTAGACGAACGTCTTTTTTACAGTTTCTTTTTAATCTCTTTAATGCAAGATATACATCTGTGAACGACAAAAAATTGTGTTCAAAAGCCTGGAAAACTGATCTACAGAGTGTGTGCGCGTGTGCATGTATGCGTGTGTTCAGAATTCAGTTCGAGTGCTCCTCTCATCTCAAGTAAACAAACGTCTACCGTTCCTAATGGCAATATGGATAGTCTATCACACACACTCCACAGAGATGACCTACGGGTGCTTGACCTGGGTCAGTAGCACACAGGTGGGTGCCTCATGCGTGAAGCTGGATCTAATCTCATCCCCCATTAAACGCTGCCCATGTCTTCTGATCTTCTCCCTCTAATGGAGCTCGTGTCTGTATTATTAATGCGATAATTAAAAGCGGGAGGTGAGCTGCCATCCGGAGTAATAAGGAGGATAAATAAGTATGGAAATGTAATTTGGCTTAATGAAGAAGCGGAGCGTGTAAAATAAGGCGCTGTGAGAGATGAGTGCACGGAATTGTTAGGGGTTATGTCATCTCTAAGAATGGAGTATGAGGTCATTTCTTCGGCTCATTTGTCCAGAAGCTCTGTTATATCATGTGGCTGAGTTCTGCTCATGTTCATAGTGGGTCCCCCAGCTAACAGGAAATGTTCTCAGAACGTTGCCTAACGTTCTGTAAAGGTTTTCTCAAAATTATCAGAATTAAAGCTCTTGGAGTAGCAATAGTAGAATGTTTTTCTAACGTTATATGTTACATATACCAAAAACGTTGTTCTTAAGTAGTTAGTAGAATGTTTTAAAAAGTTACAGAATTAATTTTTTTTTCAAATAACGTTGTTATAAGCAAGCAGTAACGTTAGTACAACACCTAAAAAACTGGACTAGAACTTTTTAAAATTACATTTACTTATTGCATTACATATACTTAATGGAAGCGTTAGGGAAACATTATGAGAACCTATAATGTTTAGCTGGGTCTGGGCTTCAGTGGGTGAGTTGAAGGTGGTATCATGGCAGTCTTGGATCTGTCACTCAGTGTTCCTCTCTCACCCCAGTGACTGCACTGATGTACCCCTGTGCATCAACACTAATTAGCTTTTAATAGGGAGTAATTAACTGGAACATGAGTCCAAGGGGCCCTGGGGGACTGAGGAACACTTGGGTGCAGACACACACACACACACACACACACACATTTGAAGCAGTCGATGATGTGCAACATATGCTCCAGTTGCTCAGAAACATTTGGATGCCAGCACATGTCTGACCCACTTGTGTCTTTTTACTGTTGGGTGTAACGTGTGTTAGGAGCGAAAACAGAAAATGAGCATGAAAAAGCAGCTCACACATTATGACGAACTACTAAATATCATTAATATTTATGCTTCTGTTCATAGCGAGTTATTCATTTTAGCTTTGGGAAAATCTGAACAACAGAAGCTGCATGGGATAATTTATTCAAAGGCACTGATTTCTGTCAGATGGAAAGTACCTCATAAATTTCTGCCCTCATGTGGCAGTCATCTGCAGTATTTAAAATGTGCAGCCGAATGAGAAACAGAATTTATGAGTTAAAGACCTTCCTGTTTTTGCACAAATTAAATTCTCATTTACATTTCTGCCTCTAGGTGGCAGTAGAGCCCAACTCTAGACTTAATGTTCTTGTACGGTTAAGATATTTCGGGTATTTTTGGAAAAATACTTTTAAATCTGAGGTACGGATAAGTAAATGGTATGTGATCAGTGATTAAGATGAGATCATTAGTTTAAGTTTGTTTCTCACGTAGGTCGGACTCGGAGGCAGGTCCAGTTGCACAAATGCTTGTTGCTATTTTTGTCTAATCAAACATGAAGTTCAAAAGCTTTTTGTTTAACCCTTTAAATGTAGCTGTGTATTAACAGATGTGTATAATAGGCTTTTTAATGGCAAGTTCCCCGTAACACAACAACGTCTCACAGCTGCTAACATGTGTTCAAGGAACCGGAATTCTCTGCTGCGCAATAAAGTTGGAAATGTTGAACTTTATTTGTAGATAAGACTGTCAAGTATGTGTTTAAACAGAAATTGACTTTAAATAATACACCTACCCTAAGGAAAGTAAAACCTGTTGTTTAGATACTCAAAGCATGAGTAACAGATGTGTGTGTCCGTGTTTTCCAGGTTTCCTGGTCCGGGACTGAAGAGATCCAATCCTCACGGCTCAGAATCCAGACAAAAACCTCCTGAGCCCGTCATCAGCCAGATCATAGACAAACTGAAACACATCAATCAGGTCAGTTCACACACTGTATATCAGAAATCACACACACGCATTTTACATGTGAACTTTACAGCAGACATCTGTGACGAATCATACGCTGACAATATTCCAGTCATGCCTTCCATCAGCACGCAGACACACGATCATGCGTAACGGTTGTGACATGCCTGCTGTATGTCATGACCGTCGGCCCGTCGTCACACAGATGCACACGGCTGCACGCGTGTTTGGCAGAACTGTCGTGTAGATTATCAGTAGGTGAGATAGGGGCTGCTGGTATCTGTGTATTAGCGCAGACAAAGCAGAAGCTTTCATTGACTTCCAGCCTTTAATAAACAACAGCTGCGTGACGCATCACCTGGACTGCATGTACTGTGTGTTTCTGGGTGTGTCTGCTTATATTTCATGTTCAGCACCTTCTGTATTTTGACTGAGAGCCCGCACTGATATACGACCCTGAAGGGTTTCAATGTGTCCTTAGAGAACAGCATCTGGCTCATCCACAGGAAGTCAGTGTGGGGGATCCGAAAGATGCTGCTCTTCTTACTTCCTTTGGAGGATGTGTGTTTTTGGCTGGATGAAACCTATAGGGTAGAGTTAGGAAAGCTTAGTTTGTGGAGAGATTATAAGAATTATTGTCGAATATAATAACTGCTTACATTATTTGAGCTACATTATTGCTTTCTACTAATGTGCTTCATGTTCATTTTGATTTTACTGTGTAACAGTTTTTTTTACTTTATTGTTTGTCTATTGTTTTATTTTTATTTTACACAATTATTATTTTGAACGGCTTTTTAAAACGAGTAATTATGTGCGGCTCTGTGTGCACGTCTTGTTTTGTGTCTGTTGTGTGTCATGATTAGAGTGAAACCCTTTGTGGCCCCATATTCAGCAGCCCCATCTGAGTGGATTAGCACAGTGCTGTTGTTTAAACAGGCCACAGAGGAGCTTAGATAAGCCATGAGTGCATTCATCTTCCCTCTTCTTCTCTCCCCTCTCCTCTCTCCTCTCCTCTCTCCCTTTTGCTTTCTGCTGTCCTCTCACCTCTCCTGTCCTTTTCTTTCTTCTTTCCTGTCCTCTCCATCTGTTTTTCTCTCTGAGGAGTGAAGGGCTCGACTGTGACCTTCTTTCCTGAAGTCTCCTCCACCTGTGTGTATCTTGGGAAGCGCCCAGCTGTTGTTTTAAAAGATGTTGTCACATGATTTGTGTGACTTAGGCCACAAATGGCACTTACACACTAGAGAAAGCCCGGACAGATAGAAATGTGTAAATGTGTTTGTGTGTTGTAGGCCTGAATAGGTTGTGCAGTTTGATTTCCAAAACACAGTCAAATCTTTCCATACCAACCCCCACCCAACAGACAAACACAGGAGGTAGACCGGTCGGTAGTATGTATGTAGAGCAAATGAGCTGCAAAAGATCTCTGTGTACCACAGATAAACGCATCCGCTACCCCCATAAACACATCAACAAACACACACACACCAACAATTGCGGATATCAGGGTTGTTGGCTGTGCACGTGTGTATATGTGATGTCTCTGCTATGGAATTCACTGACAAATAGCTGCAATCTCACGAGAACCGAACCACAACTATTCTCAGACAACGTTCTAAATGGGAACTTAACAAGACACAACAATATCCAATCCCATAAGCCACTGCAGTACTACCAACTGATCTCACAGCATTAGAATGACTATAGAGCCCGCATTCAGTTGAGAAATCAAAACTGATTTACTTGACCGCTCGTGTTTCCTTTATTTCACCAGAAGAAACTCCAACATGTTTTAATCAAACCTTCAGTTTAACTCGCCCTACAATAGTGAGATAATTGTTTACATCTGCCGTTATCTGGCGCTGTGCTAATGTGTGTTCTCATTTGTTTCCAATAGCCAGAGGTTTGTGTTACGTCCAGACGGACAGAAAACTCATTTCAGACTTTTCCCAGTGTTTCAGAAAGGCAAAAACCGAGTCCTCTAGCCTGTGAGGCCCAATACTTTTTGAATATTTGTCTTGTGCGACACTTTCTATGAGTTCTCCATCGTTTAGTGCAATACTATAAAACATGTTGGGTGTGGACCACCATTTTATAGAGCAATAAGGATTTTGGAAGGTTTAACCAGTGTTTGAAATATATCTGTTCCCGGGCCTATAGCGTGACAACCGTGTGTCCCAAAAAGTGTTAGCGTAGCGTCACCAGAGATGGCTTGTTGGCTCTCAGATTTGTTCCTTCTCTGAAACAGAGAGACCAGGGACCGCGCTGCACACCCGTTTTCTCACGCCCTAAAACCAGCTTAGGCTGGTTTTAGATGTTTTTTTCAACAGGAATGGCAGAAAAGTTTGGAGATGATGGGAATGGAACACACCCATAGATTATTCTCTGTTTTTATAATTTTAATTCCTCTTATGTACAGCACTTTATATTACCATTGTGTATGAAATGTGCTATATAAATAAACTTGCCTTGCCTTGCCTAGACTGTATTCATGTGTGTTTATTTGTTCCTGTAAGAATCAAACGTTTACTTGTGTTGATCCATACGAGCTGCAATGGTTTGCTGTGTTTATGTGGGAAATGCGTGTCTGGTCATTTGTGGACGGTTTACTTCCTGTGAGGGAAGCTGTTAAACTAACAACCCCCTCCTTAGTTTACTGTTTGTTGCCGATAATTAAACTTAATAAATGTGTAAAATGTCCCAGGACAAATGAGATCAGCATATGGCTAAACTGGCCCCTTAAAAATCCTCCAGCACAAACACTGTCCCAGCCAGGCGTGACAGGTTTCCAGGGACAAGTAATTAATCTGCTCGCTTGAAAGGGTAAATGCTGCACAGTCACAGCCAATCAGAAATTTAAGGTTTATTATACTGTGCAATTATGTGGAATTCTGCAGTGATTTTTACTGTGGGTGGAGTGACAAAGATAGTATGTTTTACAATATATTAAGTATATATCTGCCTTGTAATGCCACGGATTTTGGACTTTAGACTACTTTTTTATAAATTTTGGTAGTTTATACACATGTAAAAAGTGTGATCCAAGTGTTAAAAAGATTGTACTTGCTCATGGTGAGATTGTGAGTATACGTTCCCAGACAGACATATTAAACCCCTTCAGTACTACGGTTTAAGTTACCGTAAACCACTTCGTTATTGCGTTTGTACAGGATGTTTGTGGTGCTTTGTTCGACATGTGTGTTGGCCTATATTGTTTCTGTATTGTGGACAAAAGGATAGAAAATGACAAACCCCACAAGTTCTCTGTCGACAGCTGCCCCCGCGCACAGTTCAATTTACGCCGCTCGCCAAATTAGATTTTCATATTTGGAGAAATATGTCTTTCCGTTGGTGCCGTCATCAAAACCATCTGGACTTTCCACAGTATTGAGTTACTGTTCAAAACAGCCATTTCCCAGCGGAGCTCAAGGGATAGTGGTGAAACACTGCAATTATCTGATTGGTCTTTGATTATAGAACTTCCCTCAAGCAGTGAGACGTGTCTTCCATGTGTAGGCCAGCGAGGTGCGGATATGTTACATGTCGGTTCCCATGTTGCCCTAGATTTTCTGGAATGTCCTGTGAAAATTAGATGTGCCGTTTCGATGTTTTTTTCCACGTACAATGGGAAAGGACTCGGGGCTAGATAACTTTCATGCGTTCTTGCAGTTTTTCCGGACTTCGTTTCATTTCATGCCCTCACTTTCTCCATCTCCCTCCTGCTTTGAACTCCACCCTGCGTTTGCTTTCTAAGCTTTTTCTCCCATGCTAATCCATCTTACCCACTCTCCTCTCTGGATGTGTTGAGTTGTATGTGACACACTCCAGTCCTGCAGCTCTGCACTCTAATTAGATCCAGCGGCAAGGAGAGAGAGAGAGAGAGAGAGAGAGAGAGGCCGCAGGTAGGTAAGGCAGGAGAGCAGGCAGCAAAACAAACCAGAGCTCCACACATTCCATCACGCAGCCTTATAACAGACCTCAACACCTCATCTACACACACACACACACACACACACACACACTGAACGCAAGTTCTCACACATAAACTTCAACACAACATCTATGTGTGCATTCACTGCAGCAACTTAAACATTTACTCAACTACACAAACACACATAATCACCCCCTTATAGTATATAATACACCAAAACAGCCCTGAACGGACTTATTTTCTGTATGTTTTTCTGTTCGTTCAGCTTTCCTATTCGTTAACCTGGTTAAGAGCAATACAGTTATGTGGAATTAAGAATTTGTTTGATGTGATTAGACTTTTATCAGGGACATATATTTGGTACCGTTTTATACATATTATTATGGTTACATTATAGACATAAACAAAAAATCTCCACATACTTTTGTAGTGGGCGTGGCTTTGGAGAGCACTGTGAAGGGAGGGCGGGATCTTATGCTTTCAAAGCTAGCTTGCTATTGCTAGCCTCGAAATTACCCGACCTATAAATATTAAAAGAGTCTGGCGACTTCTACTTTGTGATTGACTTACTAATTTATTCTTGTTGCTTTCCTTCTGAGATGCTTGTTAAAGATGCATAAAGATGCACGTGGTTTAGCAGTGGGTCATGGATGAAGGGGTATTACACAAACGGTCATGGTTGCTTAAGTCGAAGCACACACAAACACATTTTAATAGGCAAACCCTCGCTCACAGACACATGCACGCTTCAGATGGTGGTTTAATTGTATTTCAGTGGATGCTGGTCTGTTTGAAGGTGTGTAGGTATGAGGGTCTTTCAAATAAACTGTGACACTTGACATTAAAGCAGTCTGGCAGGGCCTCCATAAATCCAGAGATGCAAAGTCAGAGTGGAGGCCGGCCTTGACCCGAGAGCCACACGTCCCCTGATATCCCCTCCACACATCTCTGTTTTCACTGGATTTTTCTCCTGTGGTCCTCACACTGACAATGCCCATATACTGTAGATGTCTGCTTCTTTAGAAATTAAAACATGTTATGACTGGCTTGTTTGTCTTAGAACTGTGATCTTTCTTTCTTGGTTTCATTTCTCTCTCTCTCTCCCTCTCCCTCGCTCTCTTTTAACCACTTTAGCACATTCAATTTTATTGCCCTTATTCACTCAAATTTTCTTTCCCTGATAAGTAAAAAACAGGTAATCATACAAAAACACAAGATCTCTGTAATATCTCAATTGCTTCAACAAAGCAATGAAAAAGCAGTTTTAATAGTTTTCTCTTTCCTCCTTTTATAGCTCTAAACTTTCACTGTATGTCAGTCGTCTCAGCTGTGTCTATTTTTTCTTACTGTGGATGAAATCTTGGACAGATTTGATAATTAAATGGAACGGTGAGCGCAGTTAAGTTTTCCACTGAGAATTCAGTTGTCCTCATATCTCTTACTCACATTCCCTCTCCTCCTCCATCTATCTGCTCCTCTCTCTCCTGCTGACTTGGAGGTCAGACAGAGCACATGAGAAGTCTTTTCCTCTTAATTAGTTTCCTGCTAATGAGACTGTAGCCCTCTCCCCCATCTCCATTCCAGAGGCCAGAAGTTTGATGCCCTCCTACTGTCACCAAACTACCCCCACCTATATCAGCCACCCCATTGGCTACAATTACCACACAGCCAGCCAACGGCAGCCCTACCGCTAGAGTTCATCTGGGTTAGCTTGACCAGAGTGGAATGTAATTATATACAAATCCTCCAGTCACCGGCAGACCTGTTTACCAACAGGACACATTCGTTAGCATGTTGAGCTAGAAGACTTCCTGTGACATGATGTCACACAGGGCATCCTTCTGATCCAATGAAAAACTAGCACTGCTGCATATTAAACTAAACAGCTGAGGAGAGCCCCCAAGTCCCTGAGGAGAGTAGAACAGATTACAATCTGCCAATGAACCAAGACAAAATACATTTTTGTAATGTACAGTTGATTTGTAGGAACTGAACACCTACCCAGATGGATTTTTTGAATGTTCCTAGAATGTTCAGAATAACATTTCTAACGTTTGCGTTACTTAATTGAAACATTGGGGAAACGTTCTTACAACCTAAAATCGTTAGCTGGGATAACCACCTTAGGACCTGTGTTCCAACCAACGTGATCATTCATGTTGATCATTCTTGCATATAGAGGGCATATGTCACTGGCTGCAAATATAATGCTTTGAGATCTAATTCTCCATGAGGGGAAGAGGCACACAGGTGGAAGGTTATGGTTGTGTTGTTTCTCAGGCTGCAGTGTAACCTAAGCCTCCCCTGGGCTGCCTGTGATGTTTGGCTGTATGTGTCGTTTCTCATGGTTTCTCTGTATCTCCCAGCATGAGCTGGGAGAAGAACCTTACAGAAACACAGAGCTCCGTCAGCGGCCTCGCCGGGAAACACAACAGGAGCCTCTCGGCGGGTCAGAGGTCTCACTTCCTGTTTCCTCTCCGTGCAGGGTCATCATCGGGTCTTACCGCGAGGGTTGCAGACCACTCTGTCTCATTTTCCTTTTGTTGTAAGACCCTTATAACTCAAATCACTGTCCCATAAGGCGGATTATGGGAGGAAACGAGATGAGGGGAAGTGAGGAGAGTGCGTGTGGAAAACAGCTCAGTGTCATCGGGTTAATACGGGCCTGCAGTGAAACCTGGAGAGTTACAATAAACCAATAAACACACACACAACTTTCTGTGCTTTTTTTAATGGACCTTCTCAGTTTGTATAGATCATATGATACTTATATACACTGTAAAAAAAAGTTGCTGTCTTAAATTTAAAGTAAAATAGATAAAAAATAAAAAAATAAATTAAAATAAAGTTTAATCAACTTGTCTGCACAAGTCATTTCAACTTACTATTTTTAATCTTGACCGGTGGTAAATTGCTGTAACTTTTAAACAATTGCTAAACTTTTTTTGTAAGTAACACCAGTCACAATTTAAAATATGAAATTAAATTGAATTGCAATGGCAAGTTAATTAAAGCAGTGTACTCATAAGACTGTATTAATAAGTAAAATGTGTGAGGTTATAAATAAAGTGTCTTACTTATTTTAAATAAAAAATCATAATATTCATAATTATTTGTAATATTTAATGTCGGTGACTTCGTTTGAAATGGTACGACTTGATTTGTATAAAAAGAAACATGATTTCATGACTATATTCCCAGTATAGCGCAGCCTCGAGTGGCTTACTGGTGCAGTTTTATAAGAACAATTATTTCTTATTGTGTTAAGTTGTTCAGAGTGTTCCGGAATGTCTTATTGTGCACCATAGAGGCCTTATAGCCCGTTCCCATGCAGGCCGAAGGGATGGGCAGTAACTTAAAGCGCACACACACACACACACACACTCTCTGTGTTCATGAGAGACTGCAGGGCTGAAACGGGGTGAACGAGTTGGTGATATCAGATGGACGGCTTCAGACCACATGACTCTGGGAACGGCGGCGATAACATGTCGAGCCCTGAAGCAGAAGACAAGCAGAGCCTGTCCTCAGACGCAAATTAGATTTAGCCACCGGCCCTCATATCTCCTCTTTTAGCTCCCACTGTTCTGTCAAACAATCGCTACATTTACTGCAAACATACCAACATTTACATTAGTTTGATGAAAGGGCCGTGAGCTCCTTTCAACCCAATGGGCATCTTTACTGTAGCACTGTAGCATAACAATGAAGCGCTCCCCTAGAAACAGCGTAGCTTCGGCTTCTTTTTCTCAAAGGAATAAAGATATCATTGTTTAAAGGCTTCAAAATCTGTAAACTGTTTTGCTTTCTTTGATGAATTGCTTCGTTACCGTGCCGTGGAAAGTTCTATAGAGGCTTATTTAGATTATGAAGAAAGCGACTCAGGAAATGTGCTAAAACACTCATAAATCATGGCTGGAGACACCCACACTCAGATCTATAAGCCGCTGGATAGGGCCTGCTCTTTGTGCTCCTGTCTCAACAGGTATTACTTTGAGGAAATGAATCTGTCTCTTTCATCTGTCGCAGACACACCATGTGTTGCGTGACTGCGTCTGCTTCAGACAGGTGAGAAGGGACGCTGATAGAAAGAGAATAAGTGAGAGAAATACAGAGAGAGAGAGAGTGAGCGCAAAAGCCCCCTTTTAATCACATCAGATTCAATAAATGTTGAGTAATGCGTGAAGTGTGTGTGTGTGTGTTTGTGCGCATGTGGGCTTGTATTGAAGTTTCCATGACTCACACGCTAAAAATGTACCTTTTATCCCTTCTTTCCTCAGGTATGAACCATAACAACCAAAGTGGCTTTACTGTCTTCACCCATCCACAGAAAGCACTCAGTCTCCCTCTGTACTGTTACTCTCCGCTGTGTGTGTTTGCTTCTGTTTATGTGTATGCGACCTTTCATCCGTTTCATATAAATAAGGAAAATAACTTTGTGTAGGGCAGAGGTCGTGATGTAATCGTTTAAAGAATGCAGGAAATTACAATTCGGACAAAATTACAAGGGGGTTAAGCACCAGGCTTATTCAATTATTCAGATTCTTCCAAAAATATTATGTTCCCTGAAAGCCTTTGATTGTGTTTTTACTATTCAAAGTAAAAACCATAATGTTAGCCTCTCTGTCGCCATCTCTGTTTGAAACATAAAATCGCAAGTTACGTACTTTAATTTACATATGCTGGGGTCAAATGAAGCCAAGCTAACATTTTCCGGGAAATTGGACCTGACAGCTCAAATTATACGGCCTTATTGTAAGCTTAAAATGAGCTGTTACGTACTTGCTCTGTAACTGAATGTTGTTTATTTTTAACCAAGAGTTACGGATTGCAGCTTTAAAGCAAACAGCGGTACGTTTTCTGAAAGTATATTTACATTTACGCATTTGGCAGATGCTTTTATCCAAAGCGACTTACATTGCATTATACTACACATTGTTTCCGAGTATGTGCAATCCCTGGGATCAAACCCATGACCTTGGCGTTGTTAACGCCATGCTCTAACCACTAAGCTACAGGAAAGCTTTTATTCACTAAAAAAGCTTTTATTTTAAATTCATTTCAAGTATATAGTATGCATATAGCATACATAGTGAGGTTTGTTGCACACTGCAAGCTTGCACTGCGCATACGTGATATGTGTTTATTTCAGCGGCCATATTAAAAGCTTTAGTGTTTACACTGCTCACAAAAGTTGCACTGTGGTGCTGCAAGTAAAGGTTTGGCACAGACACTGTTTTTCAGTGTGTAGTGCTGCAAACACATGCAGTAACAGTCCTAACAGTCAACAGCCTGTTCAGTATGTTTCACTGAATCCAGATCTGTAACCATTTATGGGTTAAAAATGAACAAAAATCAGGTACTGAGTAAGTACATGACAGTTCGGTGCTCAACACAATCTCCTTACTGTACCCTGATTCCCAATGGTAATTTTATAATAATTATATGATTTATAATTTATGGGTTCCGATTTTCTTGGGAAATGTCAGTTTTGCTTCGTTGACTTCAACATATGTAAAAAGTACATAAAGTAACCTGCAATTTTATGTTTCAAACAGAGATGGCAGTAGAGAGGCTTGCCATCTCTGGATGCCTGGATTGCAGCTATAAGATGAAAAAGTCATGGATTGCAGCTATAAGATGTTTAGGGCAAACCTTTGGAATTGAATGTGAATTAATTTGGATGTAAATGTGTTCCCCTTCCTTATGTAAATTCTTGATGATCAGTTTTGTAACTGCTCGGAAAACATAATCATTTATGGCTGTTATTAGAGGGAGTGTCACTTCCTGTAACCGTATACACCCTCAGTTCAGTTGCATAGCAGAGACTCCGTGTGGAAGTGTAGAGTCTGCTGTTGTAGTTAGTTTACACTGCTTACGCGTTGCCTATGCATGCAGTGTAAAGTCGGCATATGGGAGCAAGCAAAACACCATATGAAAAGACCGCAGGCCACAGACACCATACGGCACAAGCCCAGACCTGCCCATCTTTCACCGAGAGCAGGGCACAATAAACGATGCTAATCAGAGGAAGAAAGAAAAACTCGTTCAATGCTTGATTTCCTCACAGCCTCATTGGTTTCTCTCTCACAAACACATAAACGTGTACGTCGAGCACCGGCTCTTGTGAAAGGACGCAGTGTCCCTGTTCTGACCCTGTTTGGGTTACATTTGTGTGGTGACACACAGGATATGGTGCTGCAGTCTGGGGGCCAAACCGCAGGCTTTATCTCGGGCCCCTCTGGGGTCTTTATACCCGGGCCATACACAACCCTCAGCTGCTCACTGCCGTCCCACCGTGTGTGTTGTGGTTACCAGAAAAAGCAAGAGAGAGGAAAATAACTTGTCCTCTCATGTTTTCTTGTCGTTGGAGGCGTGGAAGGTGGAGTTTTCTTCTCCACTGTTGGGGAACTACTGAAAGGCCGACTGACTCATTTAGCTAAAAGCCTGTTGAAAAAATGGGAGGGGTAAAAAATGCAATATTTAGTATATATATATGTGTATTGGTCCCTTTAAAGGAAGCATCACTATTATTATTGCTTATACACAAGGCTAGACATTTAAAACAAACCTATCACCCTTAAGTATTAGCAGTGCATAATATGTCACAACGTTTGTGCTACAAATATGAATGAAACCTCAACTTGTGCAGTTTATTGAGAAGAGATGTGCTCCTGTTTTCCAAGCAAGCATGCTTTAGATTTTCTCTCCTGGCGGCCAGTTAAACAGGCAAAAAATCTCATAGATTCCGACTGTGTTGATTTGGTCCAGTAAGTAGCCACCTAGTAACCATCACAACATCTTTGCCATCCCTTTAACAGCAATGCCTTGGCAACCAGCCACAACACCTTAGCACTGATACATGAATTTCTGCATAGACAAACACCTCTTAGAAAACAGAGAATTCTGGGACCATGTTACAGAAATTTCCTGTTTTAGGAAAAATAAATGTCTAAACAGGTTCCTAATTAAAATCACTATTGTTACTTAACAGATAAGATAGGGTTTTGAGTTAAGATGTCTCTTGTTTGCAAATAGATGTGCATGGGCTAATAATTGCTTGTCATGGCCTTATATTTTCCAAACATTTATCTGCGAGTCCTCTTCTGCGTCTGGTGGATTAAACAGTAAAATGCCATGTGGCATTAGAGTATTTCTCTGTTCTCTGACCCTGAGCAGAGTTTAGTCCTGCAGTGGGTCACAACAACAGGTTTGCGGTCGTCGTGTCGCTGTTTCGACCGCTCTGCACCGAGCAGTTTGCCATATGCTGCCCTTTTGTGTGGCGCTTCTGAGCTGAGTTTTCCCTCACGTTCAGTGCGTGTAAGGAAAAAACAGACCGCGTGGCAGAACAGACATTAATTGCTGTTTTGCGTTCAGCTATGCAGCATTCCATCAGCTCCATGTTCCCAAAGCCTCTGGACCACAGAGAGGAGGAGGCCAGTCCTCAAATATGGGACATGTTCTTGATTTATCAAGCATATTTTCTGTCTTTATTTGTTTATTTGTTTCCTTCATGCGTCCTCGAGGCTGCCATGGTTTTAACAAAGAGTTATTATAATTTCCTATTTTTTCCACAATATTGTTCTCTAAAAAGAGCTGATATGCATTGCCAAGCTGAAATGTTCAAAACGAGCACAAAATACCAAAAAATAATACATATAACTTAA
The DNA here is from genome assembly GCA_036877575.1 of Botia almorhae. Classification (NCBI taxonomy): domain Eukaryota; kingdom Metazoa; phylum Chordata; class Actinopteri; order Cypriniformes; family Botiidae; genus Botia; species Botia almorhae. Next base: position 22,734 of record JAZGTJ010007425.1, read on the forward strand.
TATAATATTATTAATAATTATAAACATTGTAAATAATGTAAAGATATAGTATTATAGTATAATTTTAGATAGTGTGTGTAAATATATAAATATATAATATATAAATATATATAGAGAGAGAGAGAGATTCTGGTTT
>JAZGTJ010007426.1:0-22865 GCA_036877575.1 Botia almorhae
ATGAGAGAATATTGACCATTACCAAACAAACTTCATAATCAAAGGAATTATGCATTAAATGAAAAATGCATTCGTTTTATTAGTGCATTAATACTTCTACAGCATTTATTAGTCTTGTTGATGTCAACACTAATATTTTAAAATCAAAAATGGCATCTGTTAACATTAATGCACAATGAACTTACATGAACAAACAATAAACAGTTTACATAAACATTAACAAAGATTAAATAGGTTAATAAATGCCGTCAAAACATATTACTCATTGTTAGTTCGTGTCTAATATTGCTTTCACTAATGCTAAAGAATGGAAACTCAATTGTAAAGTGTCATAAAAATAGGCTTGTGGGACTACCCTGTCTTATCTGAAACAGTGTTTTTCACTGTATTTTATTGCAACAAAATTTTAATTAAAAACAGAAACCTGACACATACTTGCAACAGTGTGTGGTGTTGCCCTTTAAATGGAGATTAGTCCATGTGGATGACAGATTTGTGAAGCAGATCTGAAAAAAGCTCTTCTAATGAGATGCAGCTGATAGCTGTGAATGGGGTGTGTTGGGAGCACTGATGAAACCAGAAGGATTTTGTGATTACGTGGCTACAAATAAACCCAAAAGTGGTCCATCTAAATTAGGACCATTTAGCAAGCTCTGTTTGTGGTGTTATATAATTGTTTTCTCACTGTCAAAAATGTACATTACTGAGGAATTTGAAAGGGTCTTACTGTATGCCTAGGAGATATGAAACAAATTATTTCCAAAATAGTCACTAGAAAAACAGACTTTTAATTCTCAGTGTACGCTAACTTGCAAGGATAAAGGAAAACCTAAATGGTAAAGGGACATTCTGGGTAAAATACAGTTAAGCTGTTGAACATTTGTGACATACGAATTATTACCACATATAAAACTTCAACTCAGCCCACAGTCTGTAACAGAAAAAACAAACCGTGTTTGTCAAACAGTATTTAGTTGTCAGTAACATAACCAGAACATTTTTAAGAATCACTCCATTAAATATGATTTAGACAACTTTACAGCTAAAATAAATCACATTTTAAAATATTTAATATAAGTGAATTGAATAATCTGAATTTTATGCTTTCGAACGCTTTGAAATGCCTTGCCCCAATATACTTTCATTGTAAATGTTATTGTGTACAGACTGAGGGACAGTATGCAACATATGCTATGAATAGAATTTGAGTTTTGATCCAGGAACATTCCTGTCTTTCTTATGTCAAATGATCCATTGATGTCGTATTCAAAAATAACATTCTTTATATAAAAGCTATTTTGCCAAAAAGCTAACTGTACACCACTGAAATCTAACTGAAATCTGTGGGTGTGGATGTTATATGGTACCTAAGAGAAAAGAAGAGGGAGTCTTTTAGAGTGTGTGAGAGAGATATGAATAATGCAAAGCAGATATTTTGAGGATGAAGTTAATTAAAGACAATTATCAGTTAGGTGGGGCTGGCAAGAACAGATGCAAGCATAAAAACACTGAATCTACCTTGCAGATGTAACAAACCCCAACCAGACTCTTTACTGGGTCACATTTTAACCCCAGGCTTCAGTAAACATCAACACTTTCTTCATACTGTGTTTTCAGTTTAGACAGCCAGACTGATACAAATTAACATATTGACTCTATACATTGAGCACAGAAAATTACATGATGGACAACCATGAATACACACACGCACTTTGATATGTGATGTGGTTGCGTTCAGTTTAAATATAACTGTTTCACATCTGTGGCTACATGTTGATGAGGTATTTCGGTTGTGGGTATTTATTTTAGATGTGTGTTTGCATACTTGGAATGATTTAAAAAGGATTTACCCTGATTGAGATTTGTCTCATCAGGCCTCGTTCATGCAGTGCAACTGGTCCCAGGGAAACGATCCTATCTGGGTTTAAGCAGACTGGGTTCCCCCTGGAGGGACCTGCTGCTAATCAGAGCTCTGGAGGTAGAACCCGAGTGTTTTTGAGAGGCGGTGTGGCATAATGAGCTGGAGAGGACTCTGTAAGCTCAAGATAGGAAACTGAATGCAAAACTCCAGGTAAAACTTAGCCATGTGAGGGTTAAGACTGAAAATGGGTGTAAGTGTAAATCTCAGGCTGTCCTCCAACCCATATAACCTTAAAGGCCATTTTTCAGGTTTAATAAAGGTATAATTAAGGTATAATTCACCACATGTAAGTTTTGTAAACGAGCGACGTCTGATTGTTTCCTCCGGATCACTTTTAAAGACATAATCCTCCTCTGTTCCTCTTTGGTAGAATGAGCTGCCAGCCTCCACACAATCTGCCGGGATCATCACATTTTTCAAGAAACAATTGAAAACACACATTTTCTGCACCTGACATACCCCAGTGTTTATTTCAGTGTTTAACCACGTTTAACATTTTCCCCTTTTATCCTGTCGCCAGCATTAGAACTATCCTACTTAAAATGTGGCTCTACAGACCAGGCTTGTTGGCTCTTATGGCAAAATGTTAAATGCTGTCTCATTTTTAAGCAGCTTTGGATAAAAGCATCTGCTAAATGAATAAAATGTAAATAAATGTCATGTGACTAGCGACTCTGGCTAGCTGTAAGATATCACCGTGAAGCAGTGAAGTATAAAATTAAAGCTGGGAAATAGTGAAATAATGCTAAAAAATAATAAAACACATACAAATTAATACTGGGAAAGTGATGTAAGAAATGAATGCTGGGAAATGATGTATGAGGGATGAGAACGAACTGATCTCCGTTTCCATTTCTCCATCCATTATTTTTTTCCTGTTCTCCAGAATGTGCCCATAATGCTTTTGCTTGAAGCGCAGATGTTTGGTTACGCAACCACGTGTGTTTTTGGTCTGAGACGACTCCAGCATCTGGTCCAAAATGACCATGAAAGATAAAGTTCAACAGTTCACTGATTACAGCCAGAGGAAAAGAAAATGTTAGACTGGGTGCAAAGCTGATTCTTTTATAAGGTGTGATGTTTCAACCAAAGCTCAGCTGATTGGTCACACTCACCTGTTTTCTTCTGCCTGCTGTTTATATTTTACTTTGCTTAGATCTGCAGACATATTTACAGCAGTAAAATCACTTCATTTAAAAAGATGTTTATTAGCTCCTTTGCTAATACATGAGCAGCAGGCTTGCACTGAGCAGACAGTTTAGGGAATTACATTAGCTTAATCATTTGCTTAGTAAGAAAACCATTACACTGCATATGTGTGGGTGGGTGTTGATTTGGCAGTATTGTATGCAAAAGAATTATGTCAATTACATACTTTAAACTGAGGAAACTGAAGGGATGCTGATAAAGTGTTTAGGAAACTAAGGAAACATGAATTGTGCTGGAAAGATGAGGCGTGGCATGGAAAAGGTTGAGAGAGAACAAAAAATGACAGCAGAGGAAACAAGGAAAAGGTATGAGGATGGAAAATGAGACAGCAGGAAAGGGCAAAGATAAGAGATTTGCTGATTGTACAGGAAAAATGAACGAAGCATGTAGGGATGAACTGACAATAATGCAGCTAATATGAAGTAATAGGTGTAGTGACGTAGATCAGAGAAAATTCATTCTGGCTTACACATCTCAAAATAGCTCAGTTGTAAGCGGGCTGTGTAGTGTATTCAGACAGTGTGCCGAAACCTAGAACACTTTGCATAAGCTGTTACCCATTCAACTTGTAGTTGCATGCATGCTATTTTTAGACATCAAATGCTTTGTGAATATTTTAACACATTGGATCAGGGAATAAGAAAGATGGTGATCTATTGTACGTGATTGCATGAAAAGAAGATTCATTAATACATATCTCAAATATATATATAGTTCCATCTATTCTTCATTTTCTATTCTTGCATCCCCAGTATTTGTCTCTGGCTTATATAAACAGCTTTATGTTGTGCTGCTTGTACAGTTAAGCCCAGTCTTGTCACTGCGTCTCAATGTTTATAGCCAGTTTTGTTCCATACATTATCGTGGGCGACAATGACTATCCCAGGGGATTAAATGCCTTACTGGTAAATTGTTGCAAAAGAGCAAAAGCCAATAAACTATGTTCTACAGCTGTACAGGTGGCTCTTTACAGAGCCAAACCCAGCTTTTATCTGTATACAAACAAGGTACGGTGTGGCGACATTGAGGACAACGGTTGAAACTTAATTTAACTTGTCTTTCAAAAACAATTCAAAACACACAGACAAATCTTTACACAGTCTTTACATTATTAGGTCAAGCTAGCCTTCAGCCATGTAAAGATTTGTCTAAAGAGACAATGTGTGTTTTTAATTGTTTCGTATAAACAAATTTTCCATTTAGTGTTATTGTTTTATGCAATGTCAGTGAAGCTTCAAACTGAAGAAACAAATTGTGAGTTGCTGGGACCACGACAGCTGCTAGGACTCAACTGCCGCATTAGTGTAAAGTCACATCTGTTGACATTTGAAAAGTTGCAGAAAACCACCCAAACAGACATAATCTCCTTTCCCACCTTCCTCTGTTGAGTATCTTTGGCAACTTTGTTTAGTCTGAAGTATGTGACTCAACACCATTAGGCTGTGTTTAGACCAGGTATTAACATCCGACTTGTCTAGTAATCAGCCGAAACACACTACTGTTTCACATCTGGACGTCACATGACTCAAATGTGTCTTCTGTGATCAGATTTCAGGCACCACTCACTGTCAGTGTGTTACTGCATGTTGGTAAAGCGCAAAAATTAAAGTGAAGAAAAATGGCACATTGTTTTACCCAAGTTAACGTGTTTTGATAAAAAAGTCCCATGAGGACTTTTGCATGTATTTTTCGATTAGGTCTTTATCTTTATATTAAGTGAAATGTAAAACTTGGAAAACCTTGATGCTGTTTCAGAATGCCTCAAAGCATATTAGCATACACACCGCAAATAAATTGTGGTCAGGTCTTTTCAAAAACCTCCCAAACTAATTTTGAACCCTTTTCATACCTGTATTCAGTGCTGTTCACTTCAGATTACTCAAAACAGATACTAATACCAGATGTAAATAGGGTCTTAAGGTATTTTACTTTGTAAATAAAAGTCTGTGGCTCCACAATGTCTCATTTCCTCGTGCCAGTCAGAGGCGCTAATAGGCCGGCGCTCTGAGACTCTCACCTGCTGAGAACATAATCTTGGTTCCCTCAAGTAAACATCCCCCGGGTTCTTACATTCAAATGCAGCTCTACACACTGTTCCTGTTTCTGACAGCTATCAATTGCTCTTTGCTCTGTTGATCATGAATCAAGGTTGAAAGAAGCGCTGAAATGTTTTAAATGGTTTGTTTACTGTGCCTGCGAAGCTGTCTGACTCACAGGTTCATGCGTTATCTACACGTTGTGTATTTTCACAGTGGTTCGCCGAACTGCTGTGGCAACAATTGCATAACTCCAAGGCATTTTCTGCAAAATGCACTGGTGAGCCATGTGTTTTTCTCCTGGGCGAAGTGCATGGGAACTAAAACGTTAAATAATTTCCAGACAGACTGTTGTTGGGCAGATCAGAGCTGCTTTGGGGGATCTGGGCATTTTGAAAAAAGTTGGCACGCAAGTGGTGAGGGCAGATGAACGGGAAGAGCACGGACATTAAAATGCTCTTAGACGAGAGTGGCTTTATGACAGCTGTTTATTTAAATGTCTGAATGAATAATAGAGAGGATGGCAGGATGCATATCTAGTGGAAAATTTTGCTTTAGCTGGTAGCTTGTGTTAGATGGTCTCTAACTGGTTATCAGTGGCCATGTTCTAAAAACCAGCTTGACCATATTGCTGTTCTGTTGCTAGTACAAGTAGTCTGCCAGCTAATGACCAGCTTGAACTCATTACCAGATTAGATCATATAGAAACAAGCTCAAATGTTTCCAAACACAGGGATGTCATCTATGGATGGTACAATAATCAATGTATCTTAAAATGGTCAACACTATCTGCAGTTCAATTTTGTGAAAACATTCAGCTACATGCAAACTGATTTTGTAGCCAAATTGCATTTGTAAAGTTTGATTGATGATGCACTCTACACTGAAATCTTCCGCCCATTTTCTTTGCCTGTCTGTTTAAGCAAAACCCCAGCCCCTTATCTCAACCTCTCCTGCACAGACCTCTCCAGACCATGACAGGAAACCCTGGACATCTCCACCCTCTGAGTTAACAAAAGCTTCCAGACAAAACAGAACAGTCTAGTTCCTGTGTTCAGTGTTACTACCCTCTCATCCTCTTCCACCCATGTGAACCCACCCGGGCCCTCCAGCCTGGGGCCCCATCCAAATACAACAATTTATACAACTTCAAACAACTAATACAATTTAGATTTATACACGATTTACAATAGCTGATGCAGCCTGGAGCCACAAATAATCTGCTGCCATGATTTTGCTCAATTACTTAGTTTTCATATTTTGTTATATTTATTTTTAACTATTAAACAGGGCACACAGATTTTCTAGCTTATATATATATAAATGATAACAGTTGTTACTAATACATCACAAGATAAACTAAGTGCAAATTGAATGGTATTGTTCTAAAAACAGCGAGTGTTTATGGTTTGTTTTATTTGGGTAATAGTTTACTAGACATTGTTTCTGTTACAGAAAATAGCAAGTCATAGAAGCATGCAAACTAAAGATTAAGACAAAATTTTATTCCAATAAAATTTATAGTAATCAGTGAGATATGATCTTATGTTATGGGATGAAACTATAGCTTTCACTTTGCATTTTGTGAAATTCTTCAACATCAGTTATAGTTCCGAAGAAAGAATTTGTATTTAAACTTTAAGTAATGCTTTTCTCAAGTACAGGTCAGATCCATCATCACACGTCTTCAATTAATGATGCCGTTTGTCAAGAATCACAGTTCGTCAGACCTCTTTCAATGGAGAGTTGAAAAATAACCTTCAATCCGAATACTACCACAATTCTACTGAGATTGTTGAAAGAGCAGCCCGGCTTTGAACTGTCAGACATACTGAGGGAATTTGGCTTACACCAGTATCCTTCATTTCTCCTCCTCTCTGTTCCATTCTCTGTCATGCCTCCTCTCGCCCGCTCACATATATGAACGCTAAATCGGAAATCACACTGGTTCACATTATAGATTAATAAGTATTCCAGCGAATAAATACTAACTATTTGTAAATTGTAGTATCTTCAGTTTACTATTAACTATTAACATATACACAGTGTACTATTAATTAATTCTTGAGAGAGATCTGTAATATCACTGTAATAGTTAATGGGTTTAAATTCGGTACAGTTGTGATGTCATAGTTGGCCAGTGTGTTGAAAGGGGGCGGGAACCACTGTACTTCTCAGGAAAGGCAGGGAGTGGTGGACACTTATCTTTCTCTGCTTTCCTCTCTCTCAAGGGCCTATCATTCTCTGCCCCGCCCGTTCACACCAACAAGTGTAAGATATTCACACCTCACTATTACAGCCAGACATTTGAGATAATTTGACTTCAAACATATGTTAATCAGAATTTAAGCCTGACTCTCCCTTTCAGTTTTAAAGACAGTTTTAAAGCCAACCAACAAAGGGCCTAAACATTATGAGCCATCCCTGACATCTAAAACACAGGGTTACAAATTAAAGCAATGATTATCAAGTGTTGTTTAAAGGACTTCTTTGACTTCACTAAACTTGATAACATCTGTTTCAGACAATCAGATTCAAGTGGTCAGTAAGAAAATACAGGTGTAAACAGGTTAAAATCACTGTGTAATACAATTACTTAATCCACATTAAGTCAAAAATAGTAGTAGTCAAAAATACATGACAACATTGTGTTTGTACTGTTACATTAATTCATCCTAATGTACCTTGGACAACATTAAAGAACCACCCATAGGAAAGGAAAATCACAGATGAATCTCTTAATATTTCAATTATTTCTCTTTTAGACAGCAATGATATTTAATGAAAAACAAATGGAAACTTTTGGTCTCCTGTGTCTCCACTAGAGTTTCAGAAGAGATCTGACACAAACTGAGCTCAGATTTGCCAAGTCTCCAATCAAAAGTCAATACTACTGGATATTTGCGTATGAACTCAAACTTTACTCATCAAATTTAACCAAATCCAGATTATTTAAGACCGAACCCTAATCCTATTCATGAATTTTACATTAATATAAAACAAATTCTGTACTTTTAAATGTATTTTTAACAATTGTCTCATTTGTTTCTATTTTTATTTGTCCTAAGCAATTTTAGATTAATCATATACGACAAAGTTGATACTTGATAGAGATCTCCGTCTAATCTCCTGAGCTATAAAAGAGCACCCCCTGAGAAATACAAGTTTCACCTGGGTTACTTAATCTGCTAAAACAGGGGTTTTATACTTTGCCAGTTAGGTATGGCTTTAAAAGATAATAACTTGATTGGAATCTGTAGTATGGAGCATGATTGGAAAATGTCTGTATACACAGAAGACTTCACAGAACATCTTTGATATGTATCTACATGCAGTGACATGCATAATTCCCCTTAGATAAAAGCATCTGTTAACTTATTAAAATGTAGAGCATGTGAAACATCCAGCGTTCAGTTAATACAGCTGCTCACAATGACAATCAACATTCTTCTCAAATTTAGTTTGTGCTGAGATTACCATGATGACTTTTTGCTCTTTGTACTGTTAAGTCTTAAAGTATGAAACCTCAATTAATATAAAATAAAGAGAAAGTTTTGGAATTTTTGTCTTAAAACAAGGAAACATTATGACATGAAAAAAAGAACGTTTACGTCACTAATCAAATTTAGGGAAATTGTGACAGTGGCTAAAAAACAAAGGTCAGATTTATTTGCTAATACTGCAGGAAAAAGATGCTCAATGGAACGTTCCAGATCATGCTGGAATAACAGAGCTCATGCAACAGTGTGCATGTTGTCATTCAAACTAATACTAAAAAATTCATGTAATTTTTATTTCCACTTAATTTGTGCTGATGATATAATTTATAATGAATATCTTTTATTAAATTAGAAAAAGTAAAACAGTTAAATTTTAAAGTGGTCTCACACTCAAAAACTCATTAAAAACATGATTAGTAGAGACACGTTTAAACAGGGCATTTCTACCTGTTTAATAGGTGTTTTTTTTGTGTGTTTTTATTTTATATAAAATTTTCCTCATATTTTTATTCATTATCCATTCTGTGTTAAGTCCTCATGTACCTTTACCAATCAACACAACATTCAGCCAGGTGAAAATGTGTAAGTTCTCTGATAAGTCACAGGAACACCGAATAAATGCAAGCGTCTGCTGTGAATGCAAAGGTTAGTGTTCCAGAATGACTTTATGTTCCCTAATGGCAGGCTTTAATGATGGCATGCACCTTTTATGACAGCGAACTACAGTTTTACAACCATAAGTGGCTCTTTTATGACGAGCAATAGTGCAGTAGCACACTGAACATTTGGTGGAGGAAGTCGACCGCGTCATGTTCTAAGTCAGCATGTTCTGGGTGTAGTGAACAGGAAACCTGTTCTGATTCCTGCTCTCATTTACCAACACTGCCCCTTCAAATCCCATGGTATTTACATCACAGGAGCAAAAGGAAAGAGGCCCTAACTGGATCAAAACAGCGTACAGGATAGGCTGGGGAGTTATAGAGGAGTATGGGAACCGCTAACCTTTTATCCTTCACGTGATTCTGATAAACTAGGCTTATTTTCTTAAAGGGCCATGCAAACCGCATGCAAGCTTGACCTCTGCTGCGTCCCATCACTGCCTAAATGATGTTTTAGTTGAACAAACCACAGGGCACTGGGCACAATGCCAGTTTGCCTCTAAGAACCCACACTACTGATACAACTGGGCTGTATTTTCAAACAAAGACAAAAGAGGCAGGACGCCGGTTCATTAAAATTCTTCAGCTCATACACATGGCTTGTGAAGTAGAGGTTGTCAGGTATAATTCTCAATTGCTGTTCTAAAACAAATCAAAGCAGGCAGTTAGACAGCCAGATCACATCTTTCTCAGAAGCCTCGTGAGCAAGCAAGCAAGCTGCATTACCAAGCCTTGATGTTGTTGCTGTACAAAATTTTATATGCTTTAAGATGCCAAATTGTAAATTCTCTTTGAGGTAACTTCTCTCTGTACAAGAACCGAAACAGAAGGCTTTTAATGGACATGATACAGTGGTTCTTGCAGATGATAAACGTTTGCATATTTCATGATATGAAGCAATGAAAAGTCAATCCCACCTGTTAACTTTAAAACCTGAAAAATATTCAGATTTATAGGTGTGGCATTACGTGATCTGCTCTTGGTTTGTTTTAGACTGTGCCAGCCAGCTGTCACCAGAATGCTGAACAGGGCAAACAAGTCCAAAGAACAGACTGTAAATTGGTCATCTGGTTCAAAGACCACTCTCCCGATGTCAAGACCTCATTGTTCTAGGAAACACTGTTTTTGTCCTAGAACCGGCTGTGCCAGATCCTCTCCAAACACAACACACGCCTGTGGCAGATCCAGGCTAAACCAGCTGTGCTGAAAAAGTTACATGTCACATTTTCTTCATGTCACCTTAACTTTGAAAAGAACACTTGCTATTTATACAATATAATTTGTTTAATACTTAATTAAAGTGATAGTTCACCCAGAAACTAGTTCACCAAAAACTTTGTTACAAGAAGTGAAATTCAGAATATACACAGTGAAACTGAATGGGGACTGAGGCTGGTTTTCCTAATACGCTGTCAGCATTTCCTTTCATCTTCCACAAAAGTCATACTGCTTTGCAACAACCTCAGGGTGAATACCAGAGTACCAGAATAATTACAGAGTTTTAATTCTTTGGTGTACTATTCCTTTAAGATTAAGCACTTTCAGTTACACCTGTTATGCAAGAAGTACAGTTAACCATCTGTTATTTAATATTTTGCTTTGTTTTTCTAATATAAAGGACTTTTACTGGGAGGGACCCTATTAAAAGCACACACAATGCGTATTGTCCATCTGGTTTTTGATGGTCATAAATGAATTATGTAATGCACAATTTAAAAGTAAAACACCACCTTGCACAGGTAATGTTCAGTATTCACATTCAAAATTAGGACACAATAACTGCACTCACGTGATACCACTAACATTTACACAGCTGTACCACAACAGACTAAGTACACCCTGTATGCCAACAACAGGGCACATAAAGTTTAATTCACATCACCTGTTTTGCACATCCAAATAGCTCTTTAAAGGAACAACCTTTAGTGACTAATCTGTACAGTGTGTCAAACCATTACCAGATTTGAAATGTAATTATAAACATAGCAACACAGAACACTGGTACTTCTGTCACAAGCTTTGATAATTAACTTGAGCAGTGTGTCATGCAGCAGGTAGCAATGAGGACTCATGTCAGTGTGTTTGGTGTGGTTGTGGATTTATTCAAAATGTACAAATTCTGACACATAAATATGAACATCCCTCAAATTACAAACACTGAGTGACAGGTTGACACATCTGAATGTTGAACAAATAATAATGAAAGAAAAATGCTTCAATCGAAGCAATACATTATTTTTCGTATTACAATTCTTTACAAAAAATGAATGCTGTAAATTCATAGATTAGAAAAGGGAATCGCTAAAGTGCATTTAAACATCTCTTGTCATTTAGGGAAGCACACAGCGTGGGTACAGCTAAAAATACACTGGCGGTCCTCTTATTTAAAAACAATTGAGAAATAACAGCAAGTTTAGGAGATGCCCTACTGTACTAACATAATGTCAGCCAACGGGACAAGTTATTGTCCGCTCTTAACCTCAAACCTCTTACAAATCTTAAATTTCATGTTCACTGCTGATCTGAAGTGTATTGATAAAATACTCTTTACTGTGAAATTGTCATTTGTGTGCTCCCCAAACAAGTGATCTATGAAGTTTTTTGTAGGTTCTCAGACCACCAAAAGAACAAACACTGGCAGTCAATGTGAAATTAAACCAATAGGAGAGACACCTGAATGTTTTCACAGGAGGTTTTAGAAAATGTACGTCCATGGCAGCTTTGGTAATCAATCCTTCCAGTCTTTACAATGTTTGCTAGGATCCTAAAAATGCTGGGATACTAATAGATGTGTAAGATCTAACACAAAGGATGTGAAGACAAAGACATCAGTCTTTGACATCAGCGCTCAGTCTTTGTCATTTACAAGTTCAAGTCCAGTGTCCTTCATTTGAACTCCATGCGCCACTGACCCAACAGCATTGCGTAACGCTGTGCTTATGTAAAAATCCCTCATGGTCATTTGTGTTGTCCCAGAACTGCTACGATCCAAAGTGGTTGATCAATAATGTTCTCTTGCTGCTGGACACATAGGCACACATATTGTGTATCTTTGAACTGTGTTTACCCAGCACCATCTGACTGATAAAACTCAGTCCACTGAAACAATAATTCCAGAGGGGCGGAGCCATAACGGCCCACAGCACATCAGCTGAGCCATCACAGAGGCAACAGAGGACCTCTGAACCATCACATCTGTCTCGCATTACATCAACAAAGTCATCTTTTTCTCTTCTGCTGCCTCATCATCTTTCTCCTCTTGATGATCATGGAGTGGAGTCGCTCCAGGCCTTCTTGCAGACCCTCTCCGATGATGGCACAGGCCGGCTGAAGATGCCAGGGTGTGTGAGAGCCAAGCTCATTTAACGCCAGCATCTGCTCCACCTCACTTAGAGACAATGCACTGCGAAGGTCCTGCTTGTTAGCCACCACTAAAATTGGAACCCCCTGGTTTTCCTGCAGCCTGGTGATCTTGTGCAGCTCCGTTTTGGCCTCTTCCATGCGCTCCGCATCCACCGAGTCCACCACGAAAACGAGACCGTCTGCGCACCGCGTGTAGGACCTCCACAGCGGCCGGAGCTTCTCCTGACCTCCCACATCCCAAAAGTGAAAAGCTGCTGTCCGACCTTTCCCGCCAAGATTCACCTTGATCTTCTCCGTGTTGAAGCCTTTGGTTGGGACGGTGTTCACAAACTCATTGAAGCGCAGACGGTACAACACAGTGGTCTTACCGGCACAGTCCAACCCAAGAATAACAATGTGCAGAGCTTGAAAAGACGGCAAGCGAGGAAAGATGGCATGAGGCTCTGATAATCCATTCCCCATCTTGTTCTGACACTCTGAAAAGGATGAAAGACCAGGTGTCGTCTCTGCTGCTTCTTCACCAAATATTCACAAGGCTTCTCTCATTGCCTAGGAAAGCAGCTGCTATAACCTGAAACCAAACGTAAAGGGAGATGATGCAATGAGGCCAGAACCATGACACACAGTTTTTAGAGTTCTCCTTTACATGATACATGATTACTTATCATTCTAAGTAAGCATGCGGTCTTCTTTGTCATTCTAAGAAGCGCAGAGATTTAACCTCGCCGAGTGCCATTCAGTACTAGTGATGGTGAATGAGGGATGAAACAGCAGGAAGCCCATTTGCACATGTAGCGCCACAGGGGCACCAGGATTTCATTTCTATTCAGAAGCCCTATAACGGTGCGTCGGTACAAAACAGTGCGCGAAAGCTCCCTTTCTTCTATTCAGTGCATTTTATTGTTGTACAGTAGTTGCACCAGTTGTTTTTAGAGAAAACGCACAGTTTGGCCTATCTAGATCTGGAAAACATGAGTCTGTCGCTGATCTCTATGGCCATATGTAAAAGCGCTTGAGGAGGGGCGCATCAAATAAAAAAAAGATTAATTCTGTTCATCATTGCCCCACAACAAGTAATTCAATACGAGATCCGTTATAATAATATTTTGCGAAAAATAATTCCAGAGCTCAATAGATTCCAAATAATGAGTTACTCTATATTAGATAAAAACATTTTTAAGCTTTATATTAAGCTGCGTATGAAAACAAAATTATCTTCAACACTCACCTTATTTAGCGCGACCCCTGCGTTAAATGTTTGGTAGGTAGATCCAAATGTTTACGACAATTTCCAAAATATTGCTGCCATTCAGATCAGCTGAGCCGACAAGTGTATCAGCGTCTCCCTGTAACAGCGTCTGTTTCACTGACTCTACAGCGAGCCGCCTCCCACTTCATTCTACCACAGTTAGCTCCGCCCATAGTACAGAACGTGTAATGATTGGTCCATACCCGTGGGCGCGTATCATTTTCTCAGCGTTTGGTTGGCGAAAAGTCAAGCCCATCGTTTTTTGAACACAACCCTTCACCACCTGTTCACGTCGTTCAAGGCTTTTAAAGTTTAAGAGATGAGCAAACACGTAAGCTTTGCATTTGAAAGTAAAGAAAAGTGTCTAAAAATAACAAAATCAAAAATTTTCAATGCAGTGTAAAGCAAAAAAGAGAGAGAAATAGTATTTTTCCTTTTATTTACTTACGTGAGTCATGATCTATGATATTTCCTACCTATGAGGAGAGGTGTATGGCAGTGTCAAAACAATTAGCATAGCTATCAATAATCAATTGCTCTGTGATGTCCCGGCTGTCACATGAAACACGCTGCCATTCATACTCCGGAGATCTTAGAGAGGTCTCTTAACTGTTGAATACCCTAGACTGACGGAGTGCTCGTCCTCAAAGAGTCGCCGGAACTCCATACTGAACTGGCAAAGCTAATTTAGTACCAGTAAATTGGTCTGTCACTTTTTAAATTACACATTTTATACTGGATTTACTTCACATGCCGAATGAAAAATGCATATTCAGAAAGATCTGAACGGAGTTCAACAAACACTGGGTTTGAGCATAAATAATTACCTCAAAATTAAAAAGTTATGTTGTTTTTTACTAACATCATATTTAGTACCTTTGTTATAAAATGATTTTTTATAGATTTATCAGTGAAGGTGAGGTTTAGTAAGGTGACGTATTCTGTGGAACCAATTGATGGTGGACTTGTGCGCCATCTCGCGGCTAAGAAAGAAATACCAGAGGGATCGTGAGCATGCTTTGCCTTTAATGAGTCCGTCTTTTTTCAAATTACTTTTATTCTGAGCGAGCCATTCATTTAAATGTCAAGTCTGCCACGCACACACAATCATGAAATACCAACAAACAAGTCTCTTGTTTCAGTATTGAGTCGTAATACAAACAACCTTGTTTACCTACCCCTGCCGTAAGTACAAATAGTCAATATTTGTATGGTTCAGAGCATCTCGGGTTAACAGCGCTTTTGGAAAAAAAAATATATAGAATCAATGTGGTATAATCAGCAGAGGCCATCTGGCGTGATTTTGTTCATGCATTTTTAGCACGTACACAAAAATGGACGCCAATGATATTGCCAGAACAGAGGTGGAAAATCCATTTTTTAAAGTCTGGTAAAGCAGAAGAGTTGTCAGTTTAACCCGCAGTTTATTGAATATAATCATAAATCTGTGAACAAGAGTGCAAGATGTATATGGCAAATACAAAGGTTTGGAATAGTCCACACTAATTAATTCATCATGCATCAGTTGCCAACAGTCTGTTTTATCTCCCCAGAGTTCAGGATTTGCATAACTGTAGCCATCAGTTAACCAGCAGGGATTTTAATGAGTCACAGAGGTGCTATTCCATCGAGAGGCATCCCACCCCAGGAACCAACCGGTGAAGGTGGGTGGCTCATGACCCTGCTTCACCACCACCACAGGTGTCCCCTTGTCCCGTCCTGATGGGTCTGTTTCAATGTACATTTTTGCTGCAGTGGAACAGATACATTACAAATTACAGATACAGATACATTTTAATGTTTACAAATGTGTGAATCATGCTGTCTGTTTAGATATGGTAAATATGCTGTTTAACTTGTTTAAATGGGTTTCATTTTTGCATTCAAATGATGGAAAAATGTTTTTGTGGTAATGTGTACATGGGCCACCATACCTGATTTCACAGACTCTGTTCTCTCCACCTCATTGGCATCCTTTCCAATCCACACAAACACCTAAGAAATAGAACCAGTGGAGAAGTACCACACTGATGTTAAATATAGTTTGGATTTATCTTGCATAGAGAGAGAGAGAGAGAGAGAGAGAGAGGGAGGTTACATTTACACACAGCCTTGGAGAAAAGAGATAACTCTCTAACCTGATCCCAGACATCCAATAACATGACATCATCTTCTGCCAGGTCATCTTGGTTAAACTCACCAGGTACCTCTTCAATCTATAATTGTAAAAACGTTAATGTACACATAAAAGTTCTAAAATATCATGTAAGCCATATCAAATTGGGATGTCCAAGTTGCTCAGTTTGTGGAGTATGGCATCCGCAATGCCAAGATCATGGGTTTGATTCTCAGAAAACGACCTGGTAAAATGTTCATCTTGAATGCACGACATTTTGTTTTGGATTACAGCTTCTGAAAAATGTTTAAATGTAAATGCTGAACTAGTATCGAAGGCAAAAGTCCTGTGTGAAACTTAACTTATTCATTTTTGTTCTCAGGTTGTTGATACTCACAATGAACCTTCCAGTTTTGTTGGAACAGGCGAACAGTCGAGGAGGATGTGCTGCAGATTCATTCTCCAACATCTCAGACCTCTGATACTCCGTCTTTCCACCCAGAGCTTTCCAGAAGTCCTCTTTAAACCAGAACTCGAGCAATAAGTTTGTACACTTTACTTACTTGAACACTTATGTAATAAAACTCACCTGGCTCATGTCCTTCATTAATTGGCTTGGTTTTGCACTTCAGTTTTTCACTCAGATACTTCGCCCCTTGTTCTTCTTCCGTGCTGGCCCCCTTCCCTTTCCACAAGTACCCATCACCCCCAGGTAACTTCAGCAGGTAGGCATCATTGGTGTTCAAATTGGATGCTGTAGCTTCAACCTGTTAGACCACAATCCACTTACAGCACATGTATAAATGTGAGTTAACTTTTGTCTCCAGTTAACTTTTGTCTCCAGGTAAAGGCCAGGACTCACCTCACAAACGCGTGTAATAATGCCGAGGTTCTTGCGCACTTGAAAGAGGCGGGTGGGAGGGGCGGGTGCCTGTCCTCCCTGTCTTGAAGTTCCATTCTTATACACAATCAGAGGCTTGTTTTTGAAGAGACTGAGTAAATGCGGTGGTTCCTTTCCTTGAGTTACTCGGACCTGCAAGATGATTAACTAATCAGTCGGTCTGTTCTGAGTGGATGTGAGAGAGAACCATCTTTTTTATCTTTAAATGAGTTTGAAGGGTGATTTGGCATAAAAATATTAGTGTAAGCAGACTTGTTAGGCTAAAACTGGTGGATTAGGCATTGTAACCAGAGCCCCAATCATCAGCTTGTGCTGTATGCCCAAGGGGCCCAGGGATCATTGTGGTCAGGTCATGGTGTATTTATTTAATCAATATATACATAAAATTCCTCTCACCTGAACAGCATTCCCACCCAGCGAACGGTCCAACTCAACAGTGAGAAAGGCAGAAGCTGTCAGCTCATCGATTGTGCTGCTGGATCCCTGCCTAAAGCAAGAGCATACAGTGATAAGCCTTGTTTGTTTGTTCCACATGATCTGACTCCCTCCAGTCATTTGCCTAAGTTTCAAACTTCTGTAAGGCTTACCAAGTGTAGATGATTCTTCCCTTGTTGTAGGTATATAAAATGATATAGCAGTCACCTCCATAGAACTGCCCGTATGTCTCTGGATCTACAGGAACTTTGGTTTCTACTTTATTACCACATTCGACCCTCCAAATCTGGAAAATTGTACAAGATGATAAAGAATATTCGTCAGATATATTTACAATTACAGAATACAATAAAATATAAGAAAAAGCCATCAGGAGAGCGCTAATCTCTGATTGTTGTTCCATACACTCAGTATCTTGTCCAACCGCAAAAGTCACCCAGCAGCTACTCTACATTTTTAGCTGCCTGTTGCATGTTCGGTATTTCATTTTGGAAACAACGTCACTGACTGACTTCTCCCTTATTTTGCTCGCATTCAATGTCATCATTCCCACGTAAATCACATTTTCACATCTACAATCTCAGATCTCTTTATGCAAACAGTGACCTGTGTTTGTCCCGTGCCGTTATCAACCATGTTGTAGTAAGCAGCCATCTGATGAGACTCGTGGAGCTTGGAAGCATCAAAGTTGACTTGCTGGATCTTGGCAATCCGCTCGGTGACGTAAACTCTGCCGAGACCCTCAGCCTGGTCCTTCTCCTTCCAGTCTTTGAAGAACTGCTTAAAGATGGGGGTTTCTCCACCCTCTGGAAGAACCTGGATCTGTGTAAAAGATTGACAGATATATATTTTCTGTCATAAAGCATACACAAAGCACAAAACATATACAGAAGTGTAATGTTTCAATAAGTGCAATGAGTGTGAACCTGTGTGTTTGCAGGATAACCCATCTGTTTGATGAAGCCTTCAGCTGTTTTCATGGCCTCCTTTCTCTCACTGGCATTTGCGTTGCGGCCTGGAGCATCAACAATAAAATCATGCAGATCAACAAGAAGTAAAAAGCCAACAGCCCACGGCCTCAGTTAAACCCTGGGGGGATGAAGTAAGTGTACCTTTCCACACAAAGATTGTTTTGCTTTTTCCGTGGTCCAGAATAAAGCATTCCTCTGACAACAAGTTACTCTGGTTAAATGGATTTTCCTCTGATACAAGCGACACTTGCATTTCCCCAGTAGCATCAGAAACCTGTGAGGTGCAATGGTATTCTGGTATTTTATAAATATTTATCTTGTCCCAGTTCCCTTTTGTGTGTGTGTGTGTGTGTGTGTGTGTGTGTGTGTGTATTCAGGTGTCTATTCAGACGTACATATATACGGTTTTAGACTTGTTTACCATGTAAAGTTTGGCCAGTTTCCTGTTTGACATGTCTGCAACTATGTCCTCATTATCGTCACTTTCAGGGAGGTCAGGTTTCTTACCAAGAACCTATTAAAACAGGATATAAAAATCACTTAATCACTTAACTATCTTGTTAAACCAAATTGCAAACATTAAATAAACTGATACATTTTTAGTGGCAAAAAAATATGCATGCTCCACCAGTTGCATAATGGTGGTTGGATGCAAATTAATTCAAAATTTGTTACCTTATTCATCTCAAGTGGCTCTTGTCCCTCTTCTACAACCACAAGCCGTGCTCTTCCGTTCCTCTCATTGTCTCTGATGCCAGCAGCTACCTGTGCTGCTTTGACACGCTCAAACTTATTGCACATAGACCCACACCATTGGTAGATTAACTAGGAAAACAGATTCATATCACAAATTCTTTTCAAGTTTGATTTTTTTGGTAATATTGTGCTCAGATTTGATCACATTATTGGTGCATTTTCTAGGAACTGTGTTAAATCTCTTTGCCTTTTGATAATTATCCTGAGGACAAAGTTTCATGGTGGGTTTTCTATAGTCGAAAATAAAAGCAAATACTTTCCATACTGTGAGTATGGAATG
This sequence comes from Botia almorhae, assembly GCA_036877575.1. Taxonomy (NCBI): domain Eukaryota; kingdom Metazoa; phylum Chordata; class Actinopteri; order Cypriniformes; family Botiidae; genus Botia; species Botia almorhae. The sequence continues at coordinate 19,397 of JAZGTJ010007426.1, forward strand.
AAGTTTTTCTGGGTGTGGCTGTGCTGTTTATTTTACTGTGTGGTATATTACAAAACATTAAATATACAGCACATTAAATAGGTTAAGTAATTTATGCTTGAATGACATCGCCAAAGGCAATGCAACCAATAGCCAATAAACAACTCTATTAGTAACTTAATAAATACATCTGTTGCTTAGTGTGAATCTTTGTTTTAGCCCTTGAGCTCTCATAATATTTGCTCTCATAATATGTTGACAGTCAAGATAATACCACAGTATTTCAGTTTTTGGATTACCGCGCCCAGATCCACTATGAAGCAGTCGCCCTTATTGAAGCTTGCCCAGGAGAAAGGCACTTCTGTGGCCCGGACAACACGTCTGCCCTTGATGTGGAACAGTCGCTGGGCAGTAAGATCATTGGTGACCACATGCTGAAATCCTGATGCCACACCCCCTGTCTGAAAAGGGAAGACAACAAGGTTTTCCAACATTTCCTGTGCTTTTTATTTTTGTATTTAATCCCTCCTTTCCACTTTCAATTCTTACACACTTTCCATTTGTAAACCCATTAGGCACTTACAGTCGGTTCCAAACACAGAATTGAGTTGAGTGCCCCAGAACACATGCTATACACAACATTGTAAGTTTGTACTCATGAGACAAATGGAAAAGCCTAGGTAGGTCACGTTTGCCGCATCTCTATACAGAACCATTATTCTCAAAGACTAATCCTGGATTTGCACTGAGGTCTAGAAACATTTTCCCAATTTGTTTTTTCCTTCTGATGAAAATAAACTAAAATATGAAAATAACTGTCAGTCTTTCGATCTGACTAAAGTGGACCAAAACCTGGAAGACTGGAGTAATATGAAGTAACAAAAAATACTTCTTTGAAATCTATGGAACACAAAAACTAAAAGAAACGTATGAGCAGGGGAGACCTAGAAGGACATAAACTGCCTCTAACCTTATATGTGATCCCTCCTTTAAAGTAACTTGTGAAGGTGGTGGATTCAAAACCCTGGAGTTCACGATACTGGACTGGTTTTCCTCCCAGGTAATCATCCAGCTGAACTGTAAAGATGGCAGCCGCTGTACTTTCATCCTGGCTGCACTCCTTACCTACAGAGATAGCAGCAGTATAAATGTGGTTGTTTTGCATATATGCAGGGGTCCATCATATGTGTTTGCCTTGCTTTGCATATATGCAGGGGGTCATCGGGTGTGTTTGCCTTGCCCTGATTTCTCTTAGCTGGTCAGTGTATTACATCTATGTCAGCATCACTATTAAAGAAGTTATATGATAAAAAGCACATCAAATTGATAGGGATTACCAGCACCCAGGAAAACAGGTGAAGGTGTAGGATTCCATGGAATGAGGGGCAACACTAAAAGACTAAAAAAATCATTTATTGTGGATGTATGCCGTTTTTCTCAAGTTGTGCTAGTAAAATAACCACATGTGTAGTTTATCTGGACATGATCCAGTGATCCTTTTTGTTCTAATTTATACTTTCTGATGATACCCACTATGTAGTCTTTTTTCACCCAGCATCAAACTTTCCACTTTAAAACACCTTTATTAGATGATGCCTGGGACCACATGTTTATTCCATAGGAGTGAGACTGTACAACGTCTATGTAAAAGGCTGTGCTGTCCACTCTATGACAAGCTTTATAGGCGTAATTATCTTGACAGCAAAGACATGATGGACAGAGGCATCATTCAGGAATCTATTTACATTGTAAGTGGTTAATGACTCATAATGGACATTTTGCTGTGTGGTTCATGGTAGAGTTAAAACAAAGGGACAACTCAAGGCCAAATGTCTTAGTGCTATTGACTTTTCTAAAGCATCTAATGGAGTGAAGAGAGTGCTTTCTCTCAGCAGAGGAAGGAAACTATTAAGTGGCTGTTGTCTTAACAGATTCTGGCAACCAAATGGTTAATGATTCATTTTGATATACTGATGGCATTTCTGGGAAGCATTTCACTCTTTGAACTCATGCAACACTGTATTCAAATGTATTTACTGTCATTAAAATGAACTTATGAAAGAACGTGTTTTCTACCACAGGAATACCACTTTGTTTTTGAATAAGCAATGACACGGCATTGAAGCAACAAGAGGTCTCTGCATCTTTCTGAGCATCACCTGTAAAAGTGTTAAAACTCATAAAGCTGACATGATACATGAGGTTGTCAACATTCTCAACCTTGTGATCATCTGATGGCTTATTTGTACAACCATGCACAGTCAACACTGAATACATTGAGTTTCAATAGACCTGATCTGTATTTATATTTGTACAGTGTTCCACATAATTATGTGACTTAAACATGTGCCTTGTTTCTTCTGTTGTTGAGATTAAAGTCCAATGTTAATATCAGCACAGTTCCCGCTTCTCCCGAGTCTAAACTTTGACATTTACTTCTGAAGGGGCATATCTTGTGTTTTATAGGGGCTGTATACATACTCTCTGCTAGGTTATCTGCTGGATAATTTACATTTGAAAATCTAGTCAGTTAATTTTCTGTTGCCTTTAATCAACTTCTTAAATAGTAACAGATTTTGCAGGGTTTTGGTGGCGTATTTTCTTGTTTTTAGATTGCAACATTATTTAAAATGCTCCGTATAGACTGTCAGTGGCAAATATTTTTGACCACCCTGCAGACTGACATTAATGATAACCTCTTAAACACATCATGTATGAGTGTGCTGAGATTGATTTACTGTTTTAAATGCAGGTCACACGCACCATTCAAGTCACAGGCAAAAGATATTGTATATAGTGTAGCATGCAAATATAGATATACATATTTTATGCATAATGATATTTAATGATAATTAAAAGGCTAATTTTAAAGAACAGAGAAACTTACCCAGCCAGTAATGCAGGTCATAGAAACATGAGTTCTTCTGTTTGACAGTGTGAAGCACCAAGTAAGCATCACCAATATAGAAGCTCCCATGCAAGTTGTCAGACACAGGCACCAGTTCCATCTTTTCAATTCTCCATATCTTGAGACCAGAACATTTCCCAGCCTTCTCAAACTCTTTGTGGTGAAGACCCATGGCAGAGCGAGATGAGGTGAGAAGTATGTGAGGCAGACAGTGAACTACTGTAGCAATGAATAAACAGCAGTGTGCAGATGTCTCCACTGACACAAAGTGGGTGTGTTCAGGAACATGGTAAAGCAGTCTAACAAGTGTATAGAGAGTGAGGTGCAGCTAAACAACAATTTTGTTTTTACATTTTGAATATTCCAACGTAACTATACAATTTAATTCAAGATACAACACAGTTTTTTAAATGCTTATTATTATTTCACATCAAATCACATCAGTCCACTGTTTATTAAATTATGAAAATTAATTAATCAAAATAGCAAAGGAAAACAAGAAACACCAGTACTTTAAAAATCCCCACAATAGCTAGAATGATTACTTGTTTACACAATGTTTGAAGTGGAATGTAGCAAAAA